>RYFJ01003735.1:0-48878 GCA_003991445.1 Oryza meyeriana var. granulata | reverse complement strand
ATGCTTGTTGCCGGGCCTTGCTAATATTCGGCGCAGTAGCCGCTCCCGGATCTTCGTCCGCTGTCCGGGCCCATGCACTGGTCTTACTCCGAAGCTCATGCCCGCCTCACCTGGGTCGTGCCGCGGACCGAACCTGCTTGTACTTGTACTTGGATCGCAAGAGAATAAACCCATCGGCTAGCCCTTAGCGATTGTAAACAATAATACAGGCAAGAACATATATACAATAAAGTGTGCAATAACGTGAATAATAAATAATTGATAAGCTAGCCGCTACTGAATAGAGGAAGCATAGGATAAGAGAGAATGAATAAATGTATGTCGGCTTAACAGATAACTTATCGGCTAAGCACTCCGATAACAACCATCGCACAACACACATCGGTCATCAGAGTAAAGCTATTATCGTCAGTCTAGTAGATCGGAACCCAACCGTTGCAGCACAGACCGACAAGTGATAACGATGCCCTCAATGGCCGATATATATATGCGATCGTGATGAAGATAACTTGCCGGCTATGCCACTCCGATAAGACGCCTGCGACAAAGCATTCGCCTAGCAGGACTGACTTTATCACTAGCAGTTCAGTAGGTCGGACCTAACCGAGCAGCACGAACTGATGATAAATCGATCCAGTAAGTCGATACACGTCTAAAAATGGGCACGCTGATGTGACTATTACCTAATCAATCTATGAGATCAAACTGATACTGATCAGCATAGATAAAGTAAATTATCGTGTAAGCCGACTACCATAAACCGACTAAGAAATATCGCCTAACCGAGGAAGTCCCAGCCGATTGGTAGCCGGGGTGATGAGACTTACCCCTCTGCAGAGTTCGGACCTAACCGATGCAAGCCCGGCTTGGAGAAGCAGGATCCGTCGAAAGGTGGCGATGCGCCGAAATTTGTATTGATCTTTTGATGATTTACAAGGTCCCCGGGCATACGATATATACCTTGTTCCGAGTCACATCTTATAGGGACACGGTATACAATTTCCTATCCATAATAGAAAATGCTAACTAATCCGACCGACACGAGGTCAGGTTTCCTAAAGATAAACATCTGCCTAATTAAATGTACAGTAAATAATGCCAAATAACGTCTTCATGGCTCCTTCCCGATTCGGTCTCTTGATCCGTCATTGACTGCAGAATTACTCCTTTGACCGAATCTAATACAGGCCAAATCTAAGTATTGCCATGCAGATTTATTCCATGCAGATCTGGAAGTTGAGATGGCGAATATTATGTTGGAAATTGCAGCGCGTGAAAGGGGGGAAGTGCAGCGGATCTAATGGTGACAAAACGTGACAAGAACTCAAACTCTAATAGATTAGATCCTAAGAACCAGCACTTGACACCACGATTGCAACCACAAATTCAACAAGCCAAGAACTAGGTAGAACAGCAAGGCTCAAAGCTTGTTTTGGGATTCAGATCTAGCCAATGTTTTTTTTGGTTTTTGGACTGTAGGAAATTAAAGAAGGTAATCACGCACCAAAGATTCTCCTGACTCTGATACCACTTGATAGGAGTAGGGGTGGCCGATTTTGGTGAGTGGGATAACTCGATTTGGAGGATCCGACGTTGTGCTGCCCGAATACAACGACCACAGGGGTGCTGCGCCTATGCGACAGTTACACCGCTCCGAATGTTGCTGTTCTTGCCGTGCCAAGAACAACTTGAACCTGCAAGCAAATCGAAGAACAAGCAGGAACAAGTGGACAAGCAAACAGCGCACAGACCTTGCCCAAAGGATGAATCTGATAACACACGAATTGGGGTTCTGGATACAAGTAGAACGGATGGTCTAGTCGACACATGCGTCTACAAGGAAGGAAGCCACGAACGGAGCCCCTGAGCCGGTCCCCAAAGTCGTGGGGGATGGCGGTGCTAAGGCCAGGACCCCGTTGCCGTCGTGGTTGTCGTCGTCACCGTCGCCCACCGCCGCCGCGCCAGAGATCCCACATCTGCCTCGGATCGAAGCCCCTCCACGTGTGATGCCTCGGACCTTTATGTGGACAACTCGCGACGGTACTGTGAAAAGCTTCAGCCTCGATGAAGTCGTTGCAAGGAGAGAGCGCGAAAGCCTGCTTCGCGCCGCCATTAGCGGGTCCCAAGGGGTCGCGGTATGATTCTTGTAGTAGAGCTTTGGCAATCTTCTTGTTTTGATGTTTGACTCCATCCTTGATCCGTCTTTTATCCTGAGCAGAAGCTTGTCGACCGCAATGAGGCGATGACGGAAATCTTGGTCGAGGTAGCTCCCCACCTCGCAGAATTGGAGCAGCTCCGGGCCTTGAAGCCCGAGATGGAGGAGCGTCATGCGGGGAGGGAGGCCTGGCTGAAGAGTGGCGCCGATCAACTCAGGGCGGAGACATGGGCCCTAGCCGGAAAGATCAGAGGTAAAATCCCTGAGTATATCTTCCCGACCGAACCGTTGATGTATTCATCCAGCTGCGTTGTTCCCGATTGCCCAGTTGTGTCACAACTGCACGGTTGAGCTCTTGGCTAATCTGTGGTGTAGACCTCGAAGCTGAGTTAAAGACCCGAATAGAGAGGGAATCGCAGCTGAAGGAGGCCGAAGAAGCCAAGGCCGAGCTTGAGAAGGTCAAGGCTGACCTGACAAAGGCCAACACCGAGCTTGACCAGGAGAAGTCCGAGTTGAAGGAGGCCGTCGTCAAGCTCGGTAAGGAAAAGGCTGAACTGGAGAAGACTGTGGCCGGGTGGGAGGCCGACTACGAAAGTAAGTCCTCACCCCGACTGTGATCTTAGCCAATCCATTAGTTACCCTGTGTGTAGCCGAATTTGACAAGTATACTTGCCGGCGGATTTGGGCAGACATGAGAACCAATGTCCGGGCCCAGTATCAGTTCTACACAGAGGAGATAAGGTTGATCAGGGAGTCACGGGAGGCCCTCATCGGGTCCGTGAAAGGGCTCCTTGACCTCATAGATCCCTGCCCAATGGGAACCAGCTGCAGCAGAATCCCCCATATAGAGGGGCGTCTCGAGGATGCACCGAGTGCCCTGAAAAGGTACTCGGATGAGCGTGTTGTCGCCGGCGTGGCCCAGACCCTGGTGATGACCAAATCCATATACCCCAGGGTGGATATTGAGGCCATCGGGGAGGGGTTTGCCGAAGAGACGACGCCAGAGGAGGCGCTGGAGCTGATCGCCTAGGCGAAGCCGACTACTGAAATAATTACCCGAGACCTGGGTCTGTAAGGGCAACAAGTTATGTAGTCGGGATATATAAACTTGTGTAAACATGCATGTGTAAATATGTGTGCAACGCCAGCAAGCTTATTATTCGGTTGTCATTAGCTTTACTTGACCGTGTAGTATGCACCGAGTTAGTCTGTCAGAACTTAATAAAAACGTTCGAAGTAAGAAACTGTACTCGGGGAAACACGACAGTCATAGTAAGGCTTCATAACTGAAGTGAAATAAGCTCGTATGTTATTGACAGAGCACATATATACATGCAGCCCCCGACTCACTACTCGGTTGATACAAGCGGCGTAGTGAGTCAGAAGAACTGTACATATGAAAATTATAGAACTCAGGTATAGAAAGGACGTAGCTGTTCTATGTTCCATGAGTTGCTGATGAGAACGCCGTCTTCGGTCTTCAGTCGGTAGCGCCTGGCCGCGTGACCTCGGCTATAATGAACGGCCCTTCCCAGATTGGGATAACTTATGCCTGTCTTTGGTGGTTTGTATTTTCCTCAGAACGAGATCCCCGACCAAAAAGGCGCGGCCACGGACATTGCGATTGTGGTAGCGACGTAGGCCTTGGAGATACCTTGTCGACTGGATTGTTGTGGTGTCTCTTGCTTCTTCCAGCTGATCTAGTTCGATCAGTCGGGTATTGTTGGAGTCATCTTCTGAGTAAGCCCGGACTCGTGGAGAGCCGAACTGTAACTCGGTAGGTAGCATAGCCTCGGCACCGTAGACCAGAAAGAAAGTGGATTGCCCTGTCGCCCGACTAACCGTGGTTCTGAGAGACCAGAGAACGGATGTGAGTTCTTGTACCCACCGGCCCGCATATGGTTGTAGTCGGTCGAATATCCTGGCCTTGATACCTTGTAAGACCATACCGTTGGCTCGTTCAACCTGCCCGTTGCTCCGCGGGTGTGCCACAGATGCATAGCAGATCTTGATGCCGAAATCATCGCAGAAATCTTGGAATACGCCAGCCGTGAACTGAGTACCGTTGTCGGTGATGATGCGGTTAGGGACTCCGAACCGGTATAATATACTCATGATGAAGTCCTTTGCTCGTGCCGCTGTAATTGTTTCAACGGGTTTAGCCTCAATCCACTTGGTGAACTTATCCACTGCGACGAATAAATGTGTGAACCCTCCTGGCGCTTTCTTGAAAGGCCCGACCATGTCGAGCCCCTAGACTGCAAATGGCCAGGAAATGGGGATGGTTTGGAGTTCCTGGGCTGGGAGATTTGTTTGTCTTGCATAGAACTAGCAACCCTCGCACTTGCGAACGATGTCTTTGGCATCTGTTATTGTTGTGGGCCAGAAAAATCCCTGCCGGTAAGCCTTTCCGACTAACGTCCTGGATGTGGCGTGGTTGCCACATATGCCCGAGTGGATCGAATGCAGAATCTGCTTGCCTTCCTCGGTGGTGACGCAACGCATGAGAACACCGGATGCGCTCCTTCGGTACAGGTCTTCCCCGATTAGCAGGAAGCTTTTGCTTCAACGCTTTATCTGCTCGGCTTGACTGCGATCTTCTGGGAGTTCGTCGTCCATGAGAAACTTGACAACAGGAGTCCTCCAGTCTTGACATATGTGCAGCACTTCATTTGTGGTCGGGGTAGGCTCGCCTCCCGACTACTCCTGTGCCGGTTTCTTCTTGACTGATGGCTCCATAAGTTGCTCGACAAAGATTCCAGTTGGAACTGCTTCTCGCTTGGATCCCATGTTTGCCAGCTCGTATACTGCGTCGTTATATTGACGCAGGACATGTGTGATTTCCAGCCCATCGAACTTGTTTTCCAGCTTGCTGACCTCCTGACAGTATGCCGCCATGGTATCGTCGAGACAGGTCCAGTCTTTCATGACTTGGTTTACCACGAGTTGAGAATCTCCGCGCACAACCAGTCGACGTATGCCGAGTGATATAGCGATGTGGAGCCCGTGAACAAGTGCCTCGTACTCGGCGACGTTGTGGGAAGCCGGGAAGTGGATTTGTAGAACGTACTTCAATTTTTCGCCAGTGGGGGACGTCAATATGACTCCGGCCCCGGCGCCACCGATCCGTAGAGAACCGCCAAAGTACATTGTCCAGTACTCTAGCTTTGCTGTTGGTGTAGGCAGTTGGACTTCTGTCCACTCGGCCACGAAGTCGGCTAGAGCTTGAGACTTGATTGCTGTCCGTGGCTGAAAGGTGATGTCGAACGCCATCAACTTGAGTGCCCATTTAGCGATTCGGCCGGTGGCCTCACGGTTATGAAGGACATCCCCGAGTGGAAATGCTGTGACCACCGTGACTTGGTGTGCTTGGAAATAATGCACCAGCTTCCGGACTGTGATAAGTAGGCCATATAGCAGCTTCTGGACCTACGGATATCTCGTTTTGGAGTCGGCGAGGACCTCACTGACGAAGTAGACTGTCCGTTGAATTTTTTGAACATGACCCTGTTGGGATCGCTCAACCACCAGCACCGTGCTGACTACCTGTGTTGTTGCCGCTAGATATAGCATTAGCGGTTCTTGGGGCAGAGGGGATGCCAACACGGGGGGTGATGTGAGGAATTGTTTGAAGTCTTCGAAGGCTCGTTGGGCTTCTGGAGTCCATTGGAAATTGTCAGTCTTTTTGAGTAGCTTGAAGAAGGGCATGCCCCGTTCGCCCAGTCAGGAGATAAACCGGCTGAGTGCCGCCATGCAGCCTGTCAGCTTCTGGACGTCTTTGAGGTTAGTCGGGGGTGCCATGTGCCTGATGGCGTTGACTTTCTCCAGGTTGGCCTTGATGCCGCGGTGCGAGACGATGAAGCCGAGTAACTTTCCGGATGGCACACCGAAGACGCATTTTTCCGGGTTCAACTTCATCTTGAATCTTCGAAGGTTTTGGAAGGTTTCTTCCAAGTCAGCGATAAGGTCTTCTTTGGACTTTGTCTTGATCACCACATCATCGACGTAGGCTTCCACGTTGCGCCCGATCTGAGTATGCAGACACCGCTGAATAGCCCTTTGATAGGTTGCGCCCGCGTTCTTTAGACCGAACGGCATTGTGATATAGCAATACGCTCCAAATGGTGTGATGAAAGATGTCTTCAAGCAGTCTTCCTCCCTCAGGCTGATTTGATGGTATCCCGAGTAACAGTCGAGAAAGCTGAGTAGGTCGCACCCCGCCGTGGAATCAACCACCTGATCTATCCGGGGAAGACCAAATGGGTCCTTGGGGCATGCTTTGTTGAGGTCGGTGTAGTCGATGCACATGCGCCATTTACCGTTTTTCTTCCGGACCAGAATTGGGTTTGCCAGCCAGTCCAGGTGGTAGACCTCTTTGATGAACCCGGCTGCGAGGAGTTTAGTAATTTCCTCCCGGATAGCATCTTTGCGGTCTTGAGCGAAGCGCCGCAGCCGTTGCTTGACTGGCTTGGCGTCTGTCTTCACATTTAGGGCGTGCTCGATCACCTCCCTTGGTACGCCCGGCATGTCGGATGGTTTCCACGCGAAGATATCCTTGTTGGCTTGGAGGAAGGTGACGAGCGCGTCTTCCTATTTGGGGTCGAGTCCGGTCCCGACTAGAGCAGTCTTGGAGGGGTCAGAAGGGTCTAGGGGGATCTTCTTCGTGTCAGAGTCCGCTGAAATTCCCGACTTCACTGCTTTTTTCGCCGGAACTTGATCTTGCTCGACTTCTATTGTGATGGCTTGCCGAATGCTATCGCGCCGACTGCCGCCTCTTGTGATTGGGCTAGTTCGTAGCTCTCCTTGTCGCAGGTGAAGGCTTGCTTGACGTCGCTGCGGAGGGAGAGGACTCCTGTTGGTCCAGGCATCTTCAGCACCATGTATGTATAGTGCGGTATCGCCATAAATTTGGCGAGTGCCGGTCGTCCGAGTATCGCGTGGTACGCAATCTCGAAGTCGGCGACCTCGAAGCAGACAGTTTCTGTGCAGAAATTATCCCGCGTGCCGAAGATTACCGGCAAAGTTATCTGCCCGAGTGGAGTTGATGACAGGCCGGGAATTATCCCGTGGAAGGGCGCAGTGCTCGGCCGTAGTTCTGAACGAGGAATTTTCATCTTGTCCAAAGTCTTGGCGAATAGGATATTGAGCGCGCTGCCTCCGTCAATGAGGGTTTTCTTCAGCCTGATGTTTCTGACGACCGGGTCCAGGACAAGTGGATAGCATCCCAGGTAAGAAACCCAATCTGGGTGATCTGCGCGATTGAAGGTGATGGCCATCTCTGACCAGCGCAAGTATTGGGGGGTGTCGGCTATGGAGACCGTGTTGATGTCGCGCGCTGAAAGCTTCTGTTTGCGCTTGGACTCGTACGCGAGTGGCCCCCCGAAGATATGGTTGAGCTCGGCTTGAGGATCTTGGAAATCATCAGCCGGACCCGAGTCTGGCTTGTCTTTGTCCTTGTCGGCGCCAGACGATGAAGTCTGCTCGGAGGCAAACTTTTTGAGCATATAGCAGTCTTTGGCCGCGTGCTTTCCCTTGGGGTGAAAGGGGCATGGCCCGCTCATGACTTTCTGGTAGTCGTTGTTCCGCTGGGGCCGCGACCGACTGCGCTCCATGTTGGCCACCTTGTTGTCCGACTTCCGTTTACGGCTGCCAGACATGTTTTGAGACGGCTCGTTGTCGGCTTTCGCCTTCTATTCTTTCTGTCGGGGCTCCTTCTTCTCGTCAAGGGCCTCAGCGACCGCTTCGGCCGAGTCGGCGTATTTATTGGCCATGTCGAAGAGCGCCCGGACCGTGGATGGTGGCTTCCGAGTGAATTTTGCAATAAGCGGAGCGTCTTTTACCCCTTTGCGAAAGGCGGCGATGACGGCTTCGTCTTTGACGGTTGGAATTTGGTTGCGCTTCTCGAAAAACCTTTTGATGAATTCACGCAAAGACTCGTTTTTCTTCTGGTGCAGTTGATAGAGATCATGCTCCGAAGTGGGTCTGTCGTAGGTCCCCTGGAAGTTAGCGATGAACCGCTCCCTGAGTTGTCCCCAGGAACCGATCGACCGCTTCGGGAGGCCTGTCAGCCATGTCCTCGCCGAGTCGGCTAGCACGACTGGGAGGTAGTTAGCCATGACTCTGCTGTCACCCCCAGCAGCTCGGACTGCTAGGGTGTAAATGGTAAGCCAGGACTTTGGGTTTGTCTTGCCGTCATACTTTTCGATCCCGGTGGGCTTAAAGCCAGTCGGCCACAAGACGTCCTGTAGCTCCCGAGTGAAGGCTGGGATGCCTTCGTCTTCGTGAGGGCTCCGACTCCGATCTTGGCGATGTAGTCGCTCGTGGTGGATGCCGAAGCGCTCGTTTTCGTCTTCCAGTCGGCGGCGTTCATCTTCTTTGCATTCTTTGCGTCGAGCGTTTATGGTGTGACGAAGGTCTCGGTGCAGTCGCACTCAGAGGTCTTGATTGGGTCGGCGGTTGTACTGGCGACGCCGCCGGTTGTCATTATTGGTATTGCCGAGCGTCGTTTGCCGGGACTCTTCGCGTTGCTGACTGGAGCTGGCTGCCCAGCGTCGTGTTGATGCAGATGAGCCTGCCGCCGGAGAACCCGACCGGTTGGTCGGTATAGCAGTGTCGCCCGACTGCTGTTGCTGCTGACAGGCAGCAGCTGTGATCATCGCCTTGATCTTGGCGATAGTCGGGGTGGCCTGGTGATCGGCCCCGAGCTGGAGTGTGTCCAGCAGAGTTGCTGCGGCCACAACGTTCTGTTGTGGCGTGACAATGACATCGTGGTCGCCAATCTTGGTTTGGAGGATCTGTTGCTGAGCGACTCGCCCAGCCTGGAATAGCTCGTTGTTGCGGGCTTCGCGGTTGGCCTCCTCTTGTTGTAATCGGCGCGCCTCCTCTTGTCGCTCCTCTTGTAGTCGGCGTACCTCGGAGGGTGGTGTTGATGCCATGAAGATCTTGCGGGAGAGGGGGAAGCTTGCCGAATTAAAGTCCGAGCTGGTGCTCGAACCGCTATCCGACTTAGTGTCGGACTCCGAGTAATTTATCGGAGTGAGAACGACTCTGACCTCTCTAGATCCAATCTGAAATGGCTCTTGGCCGTGTCCAAACTGAACTGCTACGACATTGCCCAGGGCGCTGTCCACGACCCGACCATCAGGCCTCAGCAACCGGGGCAGCGCTAACCCAGCGGCCCTCGTGCCAGGCCCTGGCAGATTCCGCTTTGTCCCCGGGGCCGAGGAGAACAAAACACATGGCCATACAAACGGGGGAAGAATAGAAATTGAGCTATGTTTAAAGTGGTATAAGATTACATATCTGGATGTTGAAAAAGGTGGTGTGGCTCCGCGAGCACAATGCCGGGGCCAGGAGCGCTGCCAGCCCCCGGGCCAGGAATTGCGCCGGAAATAAATCTAGGATGGGCCCCGACCCGCACCTAGGTTTGGAAAGAAAACCGGCGCAGGCCAAGGATGGGTCTAATCAGCACACGATGAACCGTGAGAGTACTTGGCTCGTTCCTTTGTCCATTCCATGCTACGAATCGTGGTGTCTACCACCTCCCAAGGGCCTCCTCCCGGTTGTGACCGTGCGGAGGAAAAGATCACGCATAAGCATTTCACCCCCTACCTCCGAAAAAACCGATCCTAAGGCTAGCCAGACGGGGCACCGGAGCCGCTGGGGCCTGGGACTCCGCGCAGAGGGGCGCCACCATGGCCCCATGGGCTCGACAACGCCCCGGGCTTAGCACGTGGGGACACGGTAGCCCGTTGGTAGCGAACTGATGATTATGCGCAAAACCCAGCCACCGCACGGGCGCGGCCCGATTATGCCCCCAGGGGGTGAGACAACCACGAACGCAACACACAGAAAAAGACGAAAGGCACGAGACTGGGAAGGATATTAAAAATGCTGCTTAGTAAATTGTATACACATGGGGGCCCCGGCCAGTGCTGAGATCTGGAGAAATCCGGCGCAGGCCCGGGCACACCGCAACTTACAGGATGTGTTTACGGATAAAATGTGCGAAGATGCTCCTAGGCTTACCGAGCCCGGTCGGGAGACACCGATCACCAGAAAGGGGCCTTCCCACAGGGGGGAAAGTTTATTTCTTTTTGGCACGTGTGAGGACACAGCGGAGGACTAAGTCCCCGACCTGGAGTAATCGGGCCCGAACCTTACGCTGATGAAAGCGCTTGAGGCTCTGCTGGTTAGGAGCGAGGCGCGCCGCCTCGCTGGCGAAGTATACCGGCTTCTGTTGTGTGCGCCCCCACCCCGGCCTGACAGGGGCCGGGAGCACGGGCTCAGCTCCCTCGGGAGGAAGCGAGCTCTTGTGGTCGGGGACAGATGTGGCCCCGGGACCCGGGGCCCCGGCAGGAATATGCTCGGGCCCGGGGGCCCGGGCTGAGATGTGGAATGTATTGGGACGACCCCCCGGACTCGCGCTCGCCGGGGCGATGCTGTCTGGGTTATCGCGCCCTATCTGGAATGTGGAATGAATCGGGACGACCTCCCCAGACCCGTTCTCGCCAGGGCGATGCTGTCCGGGTGATCACGCCCTGTATGAAATGTGGAATGAATCGGGACGACCTCTCCGGACCCGCTCTCACCAAGGCGATGCTGTCCGGGTGATTGCGCCCTGTATGAAATGTGGTGTTGAAGTTGTTCCGAGGGCCACGTCCCCAGACTCGCACTCGCCTTGGAGAGGCTGCTCGGGTTCGGGCTCCCTAGAGTCGGGCCTTGGCCGCAGATCCCGGGACATGGACCCAGGACTCTGGCCCCGGCTCAAATGTGTTGGATATGTGCCCGGGACCCGGGGGCCCGGGCTGAGATGTGGAATGAATCGGGACGACCTCCCTAGACCTGCTCTTGCCAGGGCGATGTGGTCTGGGTTATCGCGCCCTGTAGTTCAAGTTGTTCCTCCCTAGGTACCCGGGCCAGATGGACCTCAGGGCCGAAAGTGATCTGGGCGTCTGACCACTTCAGCCACCGGGCGACAGGTGGGCTCGATGCCGCGGCCAGCAACTCGCGCTTCATGGCTTTGAAGCCACGGTGCGAGGAGCGGGCGTGCGCCCCGCCATCGAAGGTGGCAGGACGTTCTCGGGTTCGTAGAACCCCAGAGGTTGCTCTGGATCGGGAAGGGGCTTCGGACCGTTGATCGGCCTGACCGTTGCCCCAAATCGGACCGTCCGCCTAGGGATCGAACCGTCCGAATCCCGACGATCGGACCGTCCGAATCACCTTGATCGGGCTTCGCCTGCTGCCGCTCCTGCTGGAACTTCTTGACATGCTCGGCCGAGCGCTGCAGGGCGCGGCACTCCGTAAGGTCGTGCCGGTCCGTCTGGTGGAAGGCGCACCACTTCCGGGCCATTGCCAGCAGTGGCGGCGCACGTGCGGCCTTTTGCCGCTTGCCGCCGTCATCGTCCCCGTGGGCAATGTTGCCCCGGGGCTGCCCGCAACAGCCAAGGCGAAGTTCTTGGCGGCCGCCTTGTCCTTCTGGTGCTTCCTCCTATCCCGCCGTGACGCGGAACGTGAGGGCTCGCCGTCCTCTCCAGGGCCCGGGAAGGTACCCTGGACGTTCGCCACGAACTAGTGGCAGAGGTTCTCTTAGGAGTAGATCGAACCCTCAGGGAGGTTCATCATCCAGGAGCGAGCCTGGGCCTTGAGGGCGACGGGAAGTAGTTCGCCATCACCTTCTCATCGCCGCCGGTCGCCTGGATGGCGGTGGTGTATATCTGCAGGTACTCCGTGGGGTCGATGGAGCCATCATACTTCTCCGGCAAGCTGGGCCGGAACTTGGCCGGCCAGCGCACCTGCCGAAGGCCTGGGGAGAGTGCCAGGCAACCCGAGCCGTACTGAGCGGGCTCGGGCGACGGACGACGGTTTCCCGCTAGGGGGTTAGAGTTGGAGGCCTGGGCCTCGGGACGCCCGACGGCGCTCGCGCGCCGTTCGCGCTGTCGCTCCAACGTGACCCAGGCGTCTTCGTGAATCCACAACCGATTTAGCCAGTCACGGAGGTCGCCATGGCCATTCTTGGCCGGAGGCGTGGCGTGAGGTGCCGCACTCCGGGCTTGGTTCTGCTTCGGGGCAGGGGGCCGGTCCGCGCTAGATGTCGCGCGGTCGACGCTCCCGGCCCCTGCACTGCTGTCGGCGGCGACCCGGTGATGGGCCATGCCTACCAGGTCGGCGACTTCATTGAGCCACCGCCACTCCCGGCCTCCGCCCCTGGTAAATGCCGGAGGGTGGCGCAGGAGGTCTTCCGCTGCTAGAAGGGCTCCCTGCAGCGATGCTGACTGGAAGTCGAGATGACGGCGCACCGTCGAGCGGCGCGTCTGCTTGCGCCTCATGGATGAGGCCACGGCAGACCCAGCGGGGCACTTGCCGGCTCCCTCCGCAAGGGAAGGGGCCGAGGCCGCACAACCAGGCCGCCGAGGGGCGAGCTTGGCCCGCCGGGCACGCGCCGCGCACCCCCAGGAAGACGGGGAGGGGGAGCGTGGCGGGCTCGCCACCGGGCTAACATCGCCCGGCAGGGTGAAGCCGCTGGACTCCTCGTCGGAGTCCTGCGGATGATGACCTCCTGCCATGGAGCGTGCCGGCGTTGGGGACGCCGGCGTGCCGCCTGGAAGTGAAACTCCCCCTACCTGGCGCGCCAGCTGTCAGAGGAGGGAACTCCAACCGCGAGGAGTCTAGGGACCCCCCTGTGAGGTTCGGCCAGGGGAGTTGTTCACAGGACGGCAGCGGCGTCTGAGAGATGATCGATGCTCAGGCGCCGGGGGCACGGGCTGAGATGGCACGCAAGGGAGGCAGGAGAAGTAGACAGGTTCGGGCCGCCCGGAGGCGTAATACCCTACTCCTGTGTGTGGTTGCTATCTGGGAGATGAATGTGGGTTGTTCTTACAAGGAGTTCTTGAGGGTGCTCAAGAGCTAGCCCCCGCTTGGGGAAGAACTCAAAGTGTTTCTAAGTCTAGCCACTCTCCAGGAAGAAGAGAGACCGAGAGCGAGAGAGAGCCAGAGAGACCTCTGGAACCGGGGGTCCTCCTTCTGCTTGGCATGGATCCTCCTTTCATAGTCTAAGGGGAGTCCACAGTGCCTAGCTCACATGTGAGGAGAAAGCTTTTCTAGGTATGACATGTCTTGTCGTGCACGTCCACCTGCTGAGCCACGCCGGAGTCGGTTCGGGACGTCTTGTCGTCACGTCGCTCGGCTGCTGCGGGCGGCTTGGTCGTGGAGGTGTGACCGCGCACGCCATCGCTACCAGTGTGGAAAACTAAAGCCCTCTCAGTCAAAAGTTCTCTGACCGCACAGGGAGTGGGCTCACAGGGAGTCATCATGAGAGCCCACGCATGCCCGAGCGGGCGACAGGCGCGCCACGCCCCGTCGTCTTGTCATTAATGCGAGTGGTTGGAACAGTTGGTCCGCTCGAGTCAAGCTCGGGCCCGGGGCAGAGAGCTCATCGAGCCCTCCGCGCGCACCCGGCGCCGAGCTCCTCAGGGACGTAAGCTGTGAGCCCCGGGCTCGGGGAGCGTGCCCCAGGCCTAGGAACACCCCAGTAATGGGTCCCGAGAATGCGTCCCGGGACCGAGCCAGTGGGTCCCGGGATCAGGGCCCGAGACCGTGGTTTCCGGGAACCGGGCGGTGAGACCCGGGGCCCGCGAATGTCTAGTAATGTGCCCCGGGAACATGCCCTAGGACCGAGGAGGTGGCTCCTGGGACCGGGGGGCGAGGCCCGGTCCCGGGAAGGTCTCAGTAATGTGCCCCGGGGACGCGACCCGGGGCTAAAGCTATGGGTCCTGGGACCGGGGGCAAGGTCTGTGCCCGCGAAGTCCCAGTAGTGTTCCCGGGGACATGCCCCCGGGACCGAGGAGGTGGCTCCCAGGACCAGGGGGCGAGCCCGGTCTCGGGAGGGTCCTCGGGACGCAGGGCCCGAGGAGGTGGCTCCCGGACCGGGGCAACGCCCGGCCCGGGAAGGTCCAGCGATGTGCCTCGGGGACGCGCCCCGGGATCAAGACTGGCTCCCAGGACTAGGGGACGGGACCCAGGTCCGGGAATGTCCCCGGGCTACGGGGCCCGGGGTGGATGTGAGCGGTCATCGCGACTCGCTCGGGGAAGGTGCACCCGGGCCCCGGCAGTGCTCAGGCCCTAGGCACTCAGCGGGAGAACAGCCGTAGCCGGCCACCACTTGTGCAGAATGTGGCCCCCGGAGGGGCTGACGTGGCCGAAGATCCACGCGTCCCCGGGGATTGGGGGCCCCCAGTCCTGTTTCGCCGACAATGGTGAGCTCAGATTTGGTTGGTGGCGGCTAGGGGAGCAGCGGCGGCGCAAGGTGGCGGATCTGATTGTGGCGACAAGAGGTGGCGCAAGGTGGCGGCGAGCTTGGGCACACGGCGAGAGGAGGCATGGCAGAGCTATTTATAGAGGAGGGAGGCGGCTAGGGCTAGCGGCGGTGCCTGGGATATGCGGTGGCAGTTGAGCTAGGACGTGGCGTGGTGCCATGAGCTGGGCTAGGCCGAGGCACCGGCGATGGCGGCTACGCTGTAGGTCGGGCCGGGTTGAGGAAGATAGGTGCGGTGGCTTGGACCTGCTCGGGCTCTGGCCGACCAACAAAGAAAGAGAGGAAGATGGAAGAAGAAGAAAGGAGGAAGAAGAAAGAAAAGGAGGAAAAAGGAGAAAAAGAAAAAATGGTGTCAGTGCCATGGGCCCGGGGTACCTCATGACAAGCATATGAGCCACTCGGACAGAGGATGAGCCTAGCCTTATAATTAGGGATACAATAGAACTCGGCAGACTTAACCTTGTACGATAGGGAAAATATAGTCCTGGTCGGGCACGTTGTATTCCTAGAAGGAGATCCCTTGGTTATAGTCCGACTGGGACTCCTACTTTGTAACCCTATCCCATAGTATATAAGGGGAGGTAGGGTGCCCCCTGAGGGCAAGAAGATGACCGAGAATCACCAAGGTCACAATCATACATCCTCAAAGGAAATACACCACAACTAGATGTAGGTTATTACCTCATCTCGAGGGCCTGAACCAGTATAAACCTTTCGTGTTCCTTTGCAATCCATCAAGTTTTGGTTCAGCAAGTAGCCTTATATATTTATTGCCAATACAAAACATCGATAGTTGGTGCGCCAGGTAGGGGCTTCATCGAGATCATCTTCATCAAGCTTGATGGATCCACTCACCGGATTCAATGGCATCAACTTCTTTCCCAGGTAAACAATCAGCTTCGGGAGCCTTGACTTCGTCACCGACAAGTTCAGCAACCTCACCCTGTCCAACTCGAACTCAATTCGGTCGGCCGGGAAACAAGCCGACTCTGTGCCGGTCGGTCCACACGATGCTGCGGCAATCTTCTATATGCCCGGGTCTCGAGGCGACTCTCTCCTTCGGCGTTCGACTCAGACTCGGCCTTGAGCCGACCGAGATCAGGCTAAGAAGGGAGGAGATCATCGATCTCCCGAACAGACTCGGCAACGCCACGGATATCTTCAATCAACATCCGATGCGGCAAACCCGATCCCCTGGGGTTCAACTCGGATATGGCCCAAAGCCGCTCGAGATTGGATCTAGGAAGGTCGGAGTCATCATTATCCCCTTCAACTATTCCAACTTCAACTCTCAGTCGGACTTCGACTCTAAGTCAGACAGCAGTTCAGCAAGCTTCTCTCCGCCACGTGAAGTCTTTATGATATCCAAGGGTTCAGCTCCCACTCAGGAAGCACGCCGACTATGCGAGCAGCAAGAGGAGGAGGCCCGCTGACTGTGAGAACAAGAGGAAGAAGCAAGACGCCTGCATGCCTGCAACGATGACCTGCGTAGGGCTGGGCGGTCTGCTCGGCGACAAATCCTCCAAACCCGAGTCGGCGACCATGACGTCTTCGTTACACCTCAACAAAACATCATAGCCGCTGCAACTCTACTAGATACACTCTAGTTCGGGCCTGATCACTAGGCCACCCTGACTATAGCAAGGATAAAAGCCATGATCACCGCTGCTGCATGTCAGCAGCACCAATAGCCGGCCGATACCCTCATACCGACCAACCGGTCGGCTTCCCTAACAGCAGTCTCATCCACCTCAACGCGACGACGTGTGGCCAGCTCTAGTCAGCCACACACGGAGTCACGCCAGACGTCACTCGGCAATCCCAACAACAACCGGCAGTGCCAAAACAACCATTGGGACAACCAAGATCTCTGAGGCCAACTATGGCGTGACCTTCGGTAGGACATCAACACGCAGCACCACAAATGAGAGGAAGACGAGCAGCACCGATTGGAAGACGAGAACGAGCGCTTCAGCCTCCATCACGAGCGGTTTTGCCGCCTAGTCGGAGACGGAGTCCTCATGAAGATGAAGGAGTACCGGCCTTCGCCTACGAGCTGCAACAAGTCGACTAGCCACCAGGCTTCAAGCCGACTGGAATTGAAAAATACGATGGGAAGACCAACCCTGAGTCTTGGCTCACAGTCTACACTCTAGCAATCCAAGCAGCCAGAGGAGATCACAAGGCCATGGCTAACTACCTCCCGGTCGCCCTGGCTGACTCGGCGAGGACATGGCTAACGGGACTTCCCAAGCAATCAATCAGCTCCTGGGAGAACTTTGGGAACGTTTCATCGTCAACTTCTAGGGAACATACGAGAGGCCATCTTCCGAGTACGACCTATATCAGTTGCATCAAAGGAAGAACGAGTCTCTTCGTGACTTCATCAAGAGGTTTTCTGAGAAGAAGAATTCAATCCCAAAGATCAAGGATGAGGTCGTCATCGCCGCCTTTCAAAAAGGAGTCAAAGACACATTCATCGCTAAATTCACTCAGAAGCCTCCCAACTCTGTCAAGGCTCTATTCAACATGGCAAACAAATACGCCGACTCGGCCGACGTTGTTGCTAAGGCCCTCGATGACAAAAAGGCGCCCTGACAGAAGAAGCAGAAGGACACCGATGACGCGGCTCAGACTAATGCTGGGAACCACAAGCACAAGTTGGACGACTTCATTGTGGCAATCGGTCACAAGCGTCTTCGACAACTAAAGATTATCAGAACAACAAGTGACATGCTCGGGGTCTTAAAAAGCCCAAAATGCAAGGATGGCATCCCCACTCCCAAATACCAAATAGCTAAGTCACTTTCGGATAAATAGTTCCTCACTCAGCCTCGCCAATGCTGCAGCAGCTTACACCTAATAGGTGTACAAGCTACACATTTTTCTATTTTTTCTCTTATTGATTGCAAAATTACTCGAGTAGCATAAATTCCGATCCGTGAAACTTTGCTCCATGAAAGACGAACTCAAGTCACCCAAAACACGTGTCTGGGAAAGAGCCATGAGCCAACTCTCGACTCTCGGGGGCTATGACTAGTCGAGCAGAGTGCTTAAACGTAAGGGGTTAACTACTCGAGGAAACTAATATCAATAAGAGGAGGAACACATATTTACATATATTGTAAAATACATAAATTTTCTTCGGGTGATTGTTTTCATCATCAGATGCTACTCATCCGATATGTGTATAATGTAGGGCCAGTTTCGGATACGTGTAACAGGAACTCAAGGCTACGAGCCTATCTCCTACGCTCGGGGGCTGGACCAGTATGTCAAGATATACTTGGAGTGCGACGCTTCAAGAATCACTTGGAATGCTCCACGAGAGCCATTGTCCGAGTACTCGCATTAGTCGGGACTCGTGTGTAGGATAAAAACTGACCTCCGGTGCCAGTCGGAGCTCGGGTACCACTCGGCTAGGTGAGGTTTACCCCATGAGGGTCGCCAACCGAATCCTACGTTAATGCTAGGTTCAGGTACCTTATTCGGTTACAACTTAGCTGGGTGAAGTACGCCCCGTGAGGGTCGCCAGCAGAATCCTACACTAATGCTAGGCTCGGGTACCTTATTCGGTCATAACTCTGCTGGGTGAGGTACGCCCCATGAGGGTCGCCAGCCGAATCCTACGCTAATGCTAGGTTCAGGTAACTTATTTGGCTAATAACCGATCTCCAGCGCCAGTCGGAGCTCGTGTACCACTTTGCTGGGTAAGGTACGCCCCATGAGGGTTGCCAGCCGAATCCTATGCCAATACGAGGTTCGAGTACATTATTCGGCTAACAACCGACCTCCGGCACCAGTCAGAGCTTGGGTACCACTCCACTGAGTTGGGTACGCCTCATGAGGGTCACTAGCTGAATCCTATGCTAATGCGAGGTTCGGGTACCTTATTCGGCTAATATAACCGACCTCCGGTGCCAGTCAGGGCTCGTGTGCCACTCGGCTAGGTAGGGTATGCCCCATGAGGGTCGCCAGCAGAATCCTATGCTAATTCTAGGTTCGGGTACCTTATTTGGTCACAACTTTGCTAGGTTGGGTACGCCCCATGAGGGTTGTCAGCTGAATCCTATGCTAATGCAAGGTTCGAGTACCTTATTTGGCCATAATTCTGTTAGGTAAGTTACCCCCCATGAGGGTCGCCAGCCGAATCCTATACTAATGCAAGCTTTGGGTACCTTATTCGGCTTTACCGAAGTCAGAGAAGATCTATATCATCAAAGCGCATTCAGAGTTCTCATGCACTACGTCACACATGAGAAGGACAAGCAGATCTTGCAATATACCTACTCAGGCATCTGTGGCAATCATGTTGCATCCAGAACACAAGTCGAATAGGCTTGAGGACAAGGATTCCTCTGGCTGATTGCGGTTACCGACGCAGAAGTACTCATTCTGACATGCGAGGGATGCTAATTTTATAGGGCTGCGCTGGGTAGGTCGATTTAGGCTGGCTTATTCAGTAGTAGGCCAAATATATGAATTTCTCGATAGCACGCTCTATTGGGCCGCTCGCTGACTGTGTTAAAATCACAGTGCAGGTGCTATTTGTAGAAACCGATTAAATAATCAGATATGCTTCATGCTAAGCTTATAGCCGAGTGTATACATTCGGGTATCTACATTATTTACCAAGTATTGAGGATATATCCTTATAAGGATCACAAGCTGGTCTCCATTAAAATTGGGGATGCAGGTACCTCTCAAGAACACCTGACCACATATTGGGTGAAAATTCATGAAGTGGTACTCGGTCTACATGCTTGGCCAACAATTGCCATCAGCAAAAATTTTTTCTAGCTGACATGAAGCTGAAGAGTCTAATTTCCGAGTGATATACTACTCGGGAAAGACTATAAAAAATCATTCTAGCTGACATGATGCTGAAGAGTCTCATATACCAGTAGTGCACTACTTGGGAAGGACTATAAGGTTAAAGATCTTTGATTTTATGTTTAATTGTTTCACAATTAAGCACAAAGTCAGGGGCTACACCTAATAGGTGCGCCTATTCAGCGCACATTGTTCATACTTCTACATGGAGCCCTTCATAGCCTCGTTGCCAGCTAACATGAAGCAAGACTCGGAAGAATAAGCACTCAGACAAAGAGTACTTGGGAGCAATGCACTCGGGAATTCTTCACCATGGAGAATGAGCACTCGGCATCAGCTGTGACTCAACTATGAAGGTCTTAGGGGCTACTGTCGGTGCCATGGGTCCGGGGTACCTCATGACAAGCATATGGGCCACTCGGATCGAGGATGGGCCTAGCCTTATAATTAGGGAAACAATAGAACTCGGCAGACCTAACCTTGTACGACAGGGAAAATATAGTCCTAGTCGGGCACGTTGTAATCCTAGAAGGAGATCCCTTGGTCGTAATCCGACTGGAACTCCTACTTTGTAACCCTGTCCCGTAGTATATAATGGGAGGTAGGGCGCCCCCTGAGGGCAAAAAGATGACCGAGAAATCACCAAGGTCACAATCATACATCCTTAAAGGAAATACACCACAACTGGACCTAGGGTATTACCTCATCTCGAGGGCCTAAACCAGTATAAACCTTTCGTGTTCTTTTACAATCCATCAAGTTTCGGTCTGGCGAGTAGCCCTATATATTTATTGCCGATACAAAACATCGACAGATGGAAGGGAAAAAGGAAAAAGAGGGAGAGGGAGAGGGGGTTTTTTGAAAATATCCCAAATTTGAAAAATTTGGAAATTAGGAAAACTTAGGAATAATAGAATATTGAAATATCAGAATATTGGTATTTGAGAATTAAAAAATTGAGAATATTTTTATGGACATTGGAATTGGGCAAAAATTGGAATATTTGAGGATTTGGAGATTTATTTTAAAGGAATTAGGGAATTTGGATTTATTTCAACAGAAATTGGATTTTGAGGAAATATAGGGTGTCTATTTCAAACAGAAAGGAATTTTGGGAATTATAAGACTTTAGAGATTTTGAATCAAGATATATCTGAGAATCTCAGATTTGGGATTTAAGGGAATCTTCCGAAATCGGACTTTCAGGGAATTCAGGGATTCAAGAAACGAGCTTCACGACACAAGGCATGTTTAGAGTAGGGGAAACCCGGGTCTGGGTAAAAATGAAAGGTACAAAAGGATTAGGCCAGGAACGACCCAAGATTTGGAAAAAGGATTTTGAATTTCAGTTTGAATAATTGCTGAAATATTCTTTGTAATATTAAAATTAAATTTTGAGCTCCGAAAAATCCGAGAAAATTTCAGAGAATGTAATTAAACACAGAGAACTTATTAAAAATAAATTCAACTATGATTTATGAAAGAAAATTTTATTTTCCATAATTAATGTACTTGGTTAATTTACTTTACAATTTAATATAAATTTTAGAAAATCCATTATTAATTATTTTATTTAATTCCTGAAAAATTGGGTTGTGACAACGGTGAACTCTTTTGGGACACCGTGCTTCTCGTAGTTCCATTGAGGCGTAGTAGTTTACATCTGTAAACCCCATAGAGGTGTGAACAATTTCATCGTTTACTCCGTAGTAGTTCTCGTTTACTCTACTAGCAGGCTACGGATGTTGGAACCAGCATATATTGCCAACGTAAGTAGTTGACATCTGGACGTAAACACGTCAAGGGTAGATTGGTTCTCGACGTGCATGAACAGATTATGCATCTAGGGGATTGCGGACATAAATATGTAGAGCATAGAGTTGTTGGAGACGTGCGTGAATGGTTTATGCATCTAGGGGTCTTGCAGACGTAAACACGTCGAGTGTAGAGTGGTTCGCGACATACGTGAAAGGATTACACATCTCGGTTTTACGCATCTAGGGGTCTTGCGGACGTAAACCGTTCACTGACTTAGAACCACTCTACGCTCTACTACGTGTTTACGTCTAGAAGCCCCTGATGAGTAAACCTTTCACAAACTTGGAACCACTCTAATAAGGGCTCTAGTACTCTAAATTTGGCTGATCAACTAAATAGCCATTCATTTTATAGGACAAGCTTTGTACAATTAGTGTGCCAAATAACGCGTGATTAATTCAGTATTAACTATAACAAATTTTAAAAATTGGATTTATTTTTATGAAACTTCTATATAGAAAGTGTAGAAAAGATCAAAGGCTGATGCGCGGGTGCTCTGAAATACACACATGGGCTCATTCTAACTTGGACTCGCTGTGTTCTCTAGTAGAAGTCCCCCGAGGGAGTATAGTTTTCTCCTCTCTTCTCTCGTTGTGTATCCGTAAATGGTGGATATAGGACGTAAAATGTGTGTTCCATGATCAGGCGAGTGAAACATAAGAAAAGAGTTGTATATCAAATCCAATCCTACTTTTAATATCTATTGTATGGGAATTCAAAGTATAATTGCATATATATGGAAATAGGTGATATGAGTTGTATAACAAATCCAATTCAAACTAGCCCATGCAAAATTGCATGGAAAATCCCCTAGTTTAATTTATCAAGTAGATAATCGGTGGCAATAATGTGCTCAATAATCCAAATCAAATGGGGCCCCTATAGTAACCTAAACACTGCACTGTCACTGTTTATGCAGTAGTAGTCAACCGGTGAAATGTTTTACCGCCGCACATCACTGGTGTAAACTATAGTATTCTTGACTTCAGAGAATCGCAGTTCGCTACTCTATGGTTCACTCCACTCTAGAGCTGCGCCATAAACGTTGTAAAGCCATAGCATGTTTATGCTATGGGTGTTTAAGAGGGTTGTAAATGTTGTATCTCTGGGGTAAAGCAAGCTATGCTATATGAAATCTGCATAAAACCATTATGAATTAGCAAAAAGAATCGTGATACTGTGAAGATATTCAAGGTTTGCCGTGAGAGTTGGTGTAAATGAACCTAGCCGTGGCGTTTTGGGATGAGCCACACCCTATTGATATGAGACTAACCACCATACGATTACGCTAGGTGATAAATGCTTAGACACCATGTGTGCACGTGACGTGAATGCCGGAACTCCAGTTCTGC
The DNA here is from genome assembly GCA_003991445.1 of Oryza meyeriana var. granulata. Taxonomy (NCBI): domain Eukaryota; kingdom Viridiplantae; phylum Streptophyta; class Magnoliopsida; order Poales; family Poaceae; genus Oryza; species Oryza meyeriana. The sequence goes on along the minus strand of RYFJ01003735.1, from coordinate 26,407 downwards.
CAAAACATAATTACCTATCAATCTAAGGGTATTACATAAAACTATCTATCTGTAATTACACATTTTGAAACATAATAAGGGGCTAAAAGGAAAATCGAGGTAAGACCATGCGCATAATTATGAAAACATAAGAGGTTTAGTAGTAAAATATTACTGCTCACATGGGCTTCTTCATGGACTTTCGTTAGGCCATCCACAATGAGTTACATTGTGCCTTTTTAGCCATAGTCTATACAAATACGATGCTCATGCACCAGCGGAATGTGGGCCTGGCCCACCCCAAAACATTATTATTTCACAGAATGTAAACCATTCACTTGGTCTGGATCTGCTGTGGGCCTGTGGCTATATACTTGCATTAATCTTTGCGTAACCTAATATAAACTGATGTAAATGAATAACTAACCACTGCTTTCCTCCAGGTTAAATGTTTTACATTGGATCTTCTGTGTCGTGTCATCTAAACTACTATTTATGTGTGACAATGTAATACCAGCGTAATCGTTAAAGGTATGTATAGTAAACTACATTGTAGGATACTCTGTGGCACGGTTCTACAAATGCTAACTAAAGCAGCGACTTGATACAACATAAATAATCCCATAAACAATCAATCTAGATTCTTTGCGGCCGTCGATCACCACTACACACTAGTCAACAACGGACCTAAATAGTCCACCAATGAGTAAGCCTTGAAAACTGGTTGCTCTTTGTAAACCATTTGCTCCAGCGTCGGTGGTCGCCGTGGTTTGTGTAAACTATGTGCCTAGCAGTATCTATCTTCTCGGGCGATGGGTGCTAGTCGGAGTGGTTTGCATCAATCATGTGCCTGGTGACGGCTGGTCAGAGCGGTTTGTGTAAACCATCCTCAGGCCCTGCTGTTAGAATGACCTCGATGCCCTTCTTTCATGTTTATGCTCCATGCATTAAGCCTTAGTGTGGTGGGAGCTCTAGAGTGGACACACGGCAGCAGCGTCTTACCTGACCTCACCAAAGAATGGATGCTACGGGTAGATGAAGACTTTAACAAAAAAAAAAAAATCCAAGAAGCGCACATGAAGTTGATTCCTGGTCATCCTTCTCCACACCATGGTGAGCTCTAGAGTGGTCAGATCTTTTTGACGAGAGAGGATAACTTCGATTGGATAGGGACATGTTGATGACTTAACTAAAATTGAATAAGGACATTGTGCATTAACAATCAATACACCCTTCTCCACACCATGGTGAGCTCTAGAGTGGTTAGATCTTTTGATGAGAGGGGATAACTTCGATTGATGGGGACAAATTGACGACTTAACTAAAACTGTATAAGGATATTGCGTGATACGGGACGCTCGACCTTCTCCAAGTAGAATTTGGATACACCGTGTAATCAACAAAGATGATGAACAACGTGCTACCCTTGCAGCACACCTTTCACCACGAATTCGCAAAACCACACGCAAGAGATGACCCATCCGACCACGCAAAAGTGGATCTATACTCCCTCAATCCCTAAAAGGAAAAGCAAGAACAATCGACGGAAGAAACTCCAAATTCCCCTCTCTAGTTTGGTGGCGGCGGCACAAACCCTAGGACAAGAACAAGAACAATATTGCTACGAAAATATGTGTATATTAAATGTGGTAAACCTCCTGGGTTGTGTACAAAGGCTTATACAGCCATTACATAGGTTAGAAACTAACTAGGAATAATATACAACAAATATGGAAACCTATCATGATTGCCAATGGATTATTTCGGCCTTTGCGATGAAACCAGAAGGAACTGTTTCCTGGACCCTATCCAAAACGGACTTCTTATTTTCAAACTCCTTGTATTGGAAGACTTGAATCCGTGTGGAACTTATAGATGGAGTCCTTGCCAACCCTAGATGGGCCTTCGAATAGTAGAACCCCATCCAAACAAGTCGTGCAAAGCCCACGTTCATCATCAATGCTGTTGCCTGCATGTCACCCGGTCTGCCCGTGCAGCGAGTCTTCAAATAAACGTAACTTGTGTAGAAAATTCCAAATTACGTGTCGTTTGTTCCGTTGGAAAGTACACTTGACTAGCTTTCCGTGTATGTAAACCATAAGTACCATGAACTTCGTTATCAGAACAACAACAGATCTTTTCCATGCATGCTGCTACCTCCCTCACCTCCTGCTTGGCCCACATGTTTGTGCATGCCAATTGTTCACTTCTCTTACATCTAAAAACAATGTAGTGAAAAATATTATGTAGCATCAAATTCTCACGTATTCCACATATAATACATTTAGAGAAACAAATTCACCTTATAGTTTGATTCGCATGCATAGGAGAATGTCCAAAAGCATGGTGTAACCACATCATTGCGCCTTAACAATCAATACACTAAGTTGTTTGCAATCTCAGTAGAGCACAATCAACCTAACAATGTAGGTATTTGTTCCCGCAAGCAATAAAAGATTAGTGTAACGACCCGTTTTTCTTTTCCTGTTGGAATTCGTTTTTCTGAATTCTAACTCCTCTCCTATCCCATTCAGCTGTGCCCCAGTTTTTCTCTCCCTGGCCAGCCGACTGCCTTTTCCCCTTGTGTCGAGTAAATTCCTACTCAGTTCCTAAATCTTGCCCTTTTACCCTTTGTCCACTCGGTCATCTTTGCTGCTGAGAAAGCCCTTGCAATCACCGACTACCTTGTTAACCCATTCTGTCTTGCCATCCCGACTACCAAAGTGGTGACGTAACCCGACCTCCACCTGCCCGCAGCCCTGCTCGGACCAGCGGACAATAACCCGCCGCACCGCAAGAACCCGCTTGGACCAATGGATAGTCAGAGGCTCTGTCTCCAAAGTCTCACCAACCCGTCCTTGCCATGACCTGAGTGTCTCATCGCTGCTACAGTGTCTACCAACTCCACTGGCCACGCCCAATCCCTAAGTCAATCCTTGCCTTGACGCCGCGTTGCCTCGGCCAGCTAGCTGTAGCCTCGCCACCTTCTCTTGATTCCTTTTCTCTATCTATCACCCTGCGCCGCTGTGACCTTGCCTCGCACGCCGGCTATAAAAGGCCATCCATGCCTCTTCTTTCCCCTGTTTTGCAACCCAGCCGTCTCTGCCAAACCGCCATCACCAGCTTCACTGCTAAACCATCATCTTCCTCCTCCCCAGCCCTCGGAGCCGTTTCTGCCCCTGAGCTCCATCACCGCCGCTCGTCGCATCGCCCCTGTGTTCTTCCGGTTGGAACGCAAGGAAGAAGAAGAGCAAAGTGAAGGAAGTAAAAGAGGAAAGGAAAAACCGAGCTAGTCTACCATCCGGAGTTCCTAACCGGTGAGCCTTGTTGCCCAGTCCGCAAGCTTACCTCAGCCGTCTACGAAAAACCTTCATCCAACTACCATCCATCCTCAGCCGACTGCTACCTTTCTGCAGCCGACTATCGCGATGTTCTTTTCCTAGTGTTTTACCTCTTTTCAGCGTATCAGTAATTATCTCTTCTGCGTGTTCAGATCCTAAACCGGCGGATGATCTAGAAGCCATCTTCTTCGAGGAAGATCTTCCGTAGGAACAAGGCAAGCCCCTTTGACCATATTGTCTCCTATATGTGCAAAATTATGTTGTTTGCAAAATATGCATGCTTAGTTTACACTTTAATTCGATCGGCCTCGGTTTGCAAGCGCAACCGATGGACCTACCCAGTAGTCGCACTTATTTTGGTAGGATATTGATGTATTTCTCCCTTGATAGCCCCACAAATGGCACGTTGGCATCGTATCCGTTGGGTGCGATTGCCGAGTAGAATGGCTTAGCCCTGCAACAAATGTATTGTCGTTTGGGAAACAGTGGTTTTGCCCAACTGTTTGAAAACCCAGTACTCTGCATATCGGCGTGTTGAGAAATAAATGAAAGTTTGTGAAAACCTTGATGTACAGAGACAGTGCCTGTGTGGCCTGACTATGTATTATCGATAAGGACCATTTCCTTTGGGAATTTGCATCCGAGCATTTTACAGTGCGACCATACGGGTAGAGTGGGATGCCCCTAGCCGAGTAAATTGTAGGTTTAGGGAAGTCTGGTGCCGACTGGAGTGGACACATCTGAGTTGTGGCTCGTGAGCGCTGGTGCTGACGGTGGTTGGAGCCGACCTGAAGCATTGATCCTGTGTGGATCCTTCTGCTGGCATTGGATAATCCTAGACTGGCTTTGGAAATGGCCTTGTCACGAACTTCTAGTACCGGCCAGTACTCGGTGTAAGTTTCGTGTCGTATGGGTAAAGCGTGCACCCTCTGCAGAGTTTAGCTGAACTATTCGAACAGCCGTGCCCACGGTTAAGGGCAATGTAAGATGATTCCCATAGCGTAGTTTTGGTTGCCAATGATTTGTGAAATTGATTGATGGGAAGGGAATCGTGACCAGAGTTTGCCAAGTGGCAAACGGAAGGCCTGTGTGGCCAGAAACTGGACTGTGTGACCCAGGGTGTTGAAGCACCATAAGCAAGTGTGTGAATGAAGCACCATAAGCAAGTGTGTGAAAAGTTAACAGGAGAAAAGTCTTCGGGTTGTAGCCAGAAGACGTTAAAGAGCAGACTACCTGGTTGTTGCCAAGGCAGCGAAATTGAGCTAACTGGTTGTAGCCAGTGAAGCGAATGAGCTGGTAACCGGTTGCAGCCGGAATTACTAAAGAGTTAGCTGAGAACCAGTTGTAGCTGAGTCTCAAGGTCAACAGGTGGTCGGAGCCACTTGGAGAAACAGTAGACCTAAGGAGTGGTCAAAGCCACTCGGGTGACAGCCGAGTTATGTGGTCACTCGGTTAATCATCAGAAGATGAAAATGGAAATACATGATTCAGTAACTATATGTGGCGAGTTTGTTGAAAAGCAACTTGCGGAATGGAATCGAGCGTAGCCTCTTTCCGACAACTAAAAATTGGACACACTAGTATTTGACAAGCAAAATGTTTCTAAAGGCTGTTTTCACAAATAAGACTCTTAGCCCCTTCGTCTAGCCGACATGGCATTTTTCCCTGGCTTGCTGAGTGTGAAAGTACTCACACTTGTTCATATATATGTATATATCATATTAGGTTTTGGAGAAGAAGACGAAGACCCAACTGCTGCTGAGTTCTTCTAGGACCAAGCCGACTACGAGAACTTCTGAGGTTTCGGGCCTAGGTCCCAACCAAGCCTGTGGTATCGTCGTGTTCCCTCGCCGAGTAGTTTTCTCCCCTGCTTCCACCCTGTCTGTGCTGTATCTCGCTAGTTTACCCTGTTCTTGCCGTTGTCCATCTGGGGCCTGTGCTGGATGGCAACCTTTTTGTGCATCTTCCCAGTATGTATATTATATGTACTCTGTTATGTATTTAGTGTATTCTGAGTTTGTATCACCGATGACTATGTGTGTATCCAACTACTGATCCAGGGATCGGGTACTGTATGCACATGGTGGGCTCCCACCGAGGTGGGGGTGTCTCAGGAGGTGGTTTCAGAGCATAGGTTGGTCCTAGGAACGAAACCCTACGCTTGTAGATGCCCTTAGAGATCCTATTTTGAAAACTATATTATTTGCAAAAGCTAGGGACTGTCCAACCATCTCCTTCTGCCGTTGTAGATCTTGAAAATATTTCTGAACTCTTGGCTATCCAAATATCTTTGGCTCCTGCACATAGCTCTGGCATCAGCCCTAAGGATTTAGTGCTCCGCCCTATCCATCGCCCTTTGCCGAGGTTTAGTTCCCGAGTGTGTTCCATGGGTTGCTGCTCGATTTCATCCTTGCTCTATTGACAACAAAGGGACTGTCTGGTTTGGAAAACGCATTTGCGTACCCGGCCGAAAGGAAATCCGAGACTTGATTCTGAGAGAAGCCCATGAATTCGCTTATTCCATCCACCCAGGAAGTACCAAGATGTACTAGGATATCAAGGATCATTACTGGTGGTCTGGAATGAAGCGAGACATTACCGAGTATGTCACAGTTTGTGACATTTGTCAAAGGGTTAAAGCAGAGCACTAGAAGCCAGCAGGATTACTTCAGCCCCTGAAGATACCCGAGTGGAAATGGGAAGAAATAGGGATGGATTTCATAACTGGTTTGCCTAGAACTCCAGCAGGACGTGATTCCATCTGGGTAATAGTGGACCGATCTAACCAAGGCGCCCACTTTTTATCCCTGTCAAGACCATCTACTCGACTAAGAAGCTAGCTGAGTTGTATTTGACCAAAGTTATCTGCCAACACGGTGTTAACACCAAAATTTGGTACGGTTCTTTATTAAATTCGGTTAAGGAAATATCACAGTCAAATGGCGGAATTAACCCGGAAGAAGCCGAGTTTGAGAAGGGATCATGAAGACCACGGAGAGGCAGTTAATATTTTATCTGTTAATTAGGCAATATCTCTTTCTTTTAGGAAACTCCTGTTTCGTATCCGATCAGGGCTGTATCAACTTGGGGTATAAATACGTATGCCCAGGGACCATGTAAATAATCAAAAAGATCAATACAACTTCGGCGCATCGCCACCCTTTCCGACGGGTTCTTGCTTCTCGAGCCGGGCTGCATCGGTTAAGTTCGACCTCCTGCGAGAGGGTAAGTCTCGTTACCCCAGCTACCGTATCGGCTAGGACTTCCCCGGTTAGGTCCGATATTCTAGTCGGTCCACGGTAGTTGGCTTACCACGATATATCTGTTTTGTCTACGGCTGCATCAGTTAGGTTTGATCTCATAGTCCGAATAGATATATCACATCACGCGTACATAGATTTATCGGCTTACTGGGTGTAATTTATCATTAGTTTGTGCTGAATCGGTTAGATCCAACCTACTAAACTACTAGCGATAAATTATTCCTGCTAGGTTGATAGATTTTATGCAAGCGTCTTATCGGGATGTATAGCCGATAAGTTATCCTATTTTAGATCACGATTGCATTAGATCTATCGGCTCATCGAGGTTCTTTTATCGTTATTAATTTGTGCTGCATCAGTTAAGTTTAAACTACTAGATTGATAATGATAGATTTATCCTTGTTAAGCCGATGGGTGTTTATGCAATGTTCTATCGGAGTGCCTAGCCGGTAGGTTATCTTTTATTAATTAAAGCCGATTGCATTGTTCAACACGTTTTTGGCACGCTACACCGTCATCGGCTTTCCAGCCGATACACGTTATATCAGTAGTCGGCTAGTTTATTTATTTATATTGTTATTGGTTCCTTAGCCACATGGTTTATTTATTTTGTCCATCTATGCCATCATCGGCTTCCAGTCGATGTATAAGTGCTATAGTCCATATCGGCTATCGGCCGATGAAACGAGTCCAAATCGGCTTCCAGCCGATTGGCTCACTGATCTAATACTCTCCTTGTCAATTGCAGGGTCAAATTGGCTGGCACGCCCTACGAACCTCGAATTTTAGGACCTGCACTGGAGTTAAGCAAATCTCCCAGGCCTTCGCGTGTCTAGTGCATCGAACCAGATCATCGGCTCGTTCCCAACGCTGCCGGTGTTTTTCGGAGTCAACACATGGTGTCCCAAAGAAGATCGTGTCTGATCGAGGAACCCAGTTCACCTCTCACTTTTGGCAAATGTTGCATGAAGCAATGGGCACTAATCTCAATTTTAGCACCGCATATCACCCCTAGACGGATGGACAAACCGAGAGAGTAAATCAGATTGTGGAAGATATACTGAGAGCCTGTGCCTTCGATTTTGAAGGAACCTGGGATCTCTGTCTGCCATATGCCAAATTCTCATACAACAATAGCTACCAAGCTAGTATCTAGATGGCCCCCAATGAAGCCCTGTATGGACGCAAGTGTAGAACTCCACTCTATTGGACAGACGTGGGAGAAAAGATGGTTTTTGGGCCTGATATTTTGAAAGAGGCAGAAGGGCGAGTTAAGATTATCCGAGAACGCCTGAAGGTGGCCCAATCCAGACAGAAGAACTATGCCGATAATCGGAGATGAGAGCTCGAGTTTCAAACAAACGATCATGTATCTCCGAGTATCACCTCTACGCGGAACCAAGAGATTCGGAATGGGTGGAAAGCTAGCGCCTCGCTACCTCGGTCCGTATCCTATCATTGCCAGGCGCGGAACAGTGGCATATCAGTTAGAGTTACCTGCAGAACTCTCTGATATCCACGACGTGTTTCATGTGTCCCAGTTGAAGAAATGCCTTCGCATCCCAGAAGAACAAATCCCGTTGGAAGTGATCAACATGCAACGCAACCTCACGTACAAAGAACACCCAATTTGGATTCTGGAGAGCAAGGACAGATGTACAAGACGAAGGATGGTCAGATTCTGCAAGGTGCAGTGGAGTAACCATTCTGAAGATGAAGCTACATGGGAACAAGAAGATTACCTTCGAGCTGAGTACCCGGAGCTCTTCGCCGTGTAGCAGAATCTCGGGACGAGATTCTGTTAGGGGGGTAGGTTTGTAACGACCCGTTTTCCTTTTCCCTGTTGGAATTCATTTTTCTGAATTCTAACTCCTCTCCTATCCTGTTCAGCTGTGCCCCAGTTTTTCTCTCCCTGGCCAGCCGACTGCCTTTTCCCCTTGTGCGAGTAAATTCCTACTCAGTTCCTGAATCTTGCCCTTTTACCCTTTGTCAACTCGATCATCTTTGTTGCCGAGTAAGCCCTTGCAATCACCGACTACCTTGTTAACCCGTTCTGTCTTGCCATCCTGACTGCCGAAGTGGTGACGTAGCCCGACCTCCACCTGCTCGCAGCCCCGCTTGGACCAGCGGATAATAACCCGCCGCACCGCAAGAACTCGCTTGGACCAATGGATAGTCAGAGGCTCTGTCTGCAAAGTCCCACCAACCCGTCCTTGCCACGACCTGAGTGCCTCATCGCCGCTACAATGTCTACCAACTCCACCGGCCACATGCCCAATCCCTGTTAAGTCAATCTCTGCCTTGACGTCGCGTCGCCTCACCACTAGCTGTAGCCTCGGCAGCTTATCTTGACTCCTTTTTCTGTTCTATCACCTACTCACCCTGCGCCGCCGTGACCTTGCCTCACACGTCGGCTATAAAAGGCCATCCATGCCTCTTCTTTCCCCTGTTTTTGCAAACCCAGCCATCTCTGCCAAAACCGCCATCACCAGCTTCACCGCTAAACCATCATCTTCCTCCTCCCCAGCCGCCAAAGCCGTTTCTTCCCCCGAGCTCCATCACCGCCGCTCGTCACATCGCCCCTGTGTTCTTCCGGTTGGAACGCAAGGAAGAAGAAGAGCAGAGTGAAGGAAGTAAAAGAGGAAAGGAAAAACCGAGCTAGTCTACCATCCGGAGTTCCTAACCGGTGAGCCTTGTTGCCCAGTCCGCAAGCTTACCTCAGCCGTCTACGATAAAACCTTCATCCACTACCATCCATCCTCAGCCGACTACTACCTTTCTGCAGCGCGACTACACGCGATGTTTTTTTCCTAGTGTTTTACCTCTTTTCAGCGTATCAGTAATTATCACTTCTGCGTGTTCAGATCCTAAACCGGCGAACGATCCAGAAGCCGTCTTCTTCGAGGAAGATCTTCTGCAGGAACAAGGGAAGCCCCTTTGACCATATTATCTCCTATATGTGCAAAATTATGTTGTTTGCAAAATATGCATGCTTAGTTTACACTTTAATTCGATCGGCCTCAGTTTGCAAGCGCAACCGATGGACCTACCTAGTAGTCGCACTTATTTTGGTAGGATGTTGATGTATTTCTCCCTTGATAGCCCCACAAATGGCACATTGGCATCATATCCTTTGGGTGCGATTACCGAGTAGAATGGCTTAGCCCTGCAACGAATGTATTGTCGTTTGGGAAATAGTGGTTTTGCCCAACTGTTTGAAAACCCGGTACTCTGCGTATCGGCGTGTTGAGAAATAAATGAAAGTTTGTGAAAACCTTGATGTACAGAGACAGTGCCTGTGTGGCCTGGCTATGTATTATCGATAAGGACCGTTTCCTCTGGGAATTTGCATCCGAGCATTTTACAGTGCGACCATACGGGTAGAGTGGGATGCCCCTGGCCGAGTAAATTGTAGGTTTAGGGAAGTCTGGTGCCGACTGGAGTGGACACATTTGAGTTATGGCTCGTGAGCCCTGGTGCTGACGGTGGTTGGAGCCGACCTGAAGCATTGATCCTGTGTGGATCCTTCTGTTGGCATTGGATAACTCTAGACTGGCTTTGGAAATGGCCTTGTCACGAACTTCTGGTACTGGCTAGTACTCGGTGTAAGTTTCGTGTCGTATGGGTAAAGCGTGCACCCTCTGCAGAGTTTAGCTGAACTGTTCGAACAGCCGTGCCCATGGTTAAGGGCAATGTATGGTGATTCCCATAGCGTAGTTTTGGTTGCCAGTGATTTGTGAAATTGATTGATGGGAAGGGAATCATGACCAGAGTTTGCTAAGTTGCAAACAGAAGACCTGTGTCGCCAGAAACGGGACTGTGTGACCCGGGGTGTTGAAGCACTATAAGCAAGTATGTGAAAAGTTAACGGGAGAAAAGTCTTGTAACAGTCCTAGGCTCATAACCAGGTATTTAGAAGTGCATTTGTTGTCCTTTAGATTTCATATTTACTATATTGCAATTTGATCATATGCGATAACAAAATTAACTCTAATCGGCAAAATTGGAACCACTTCTATTTGAGCAATTGCTTGAACAGAAGTATACATGTTTAATGTTTTATTAAAATATTAGTTTATTTGTCATCACTAAATATAAATTTTGTGGAATTTTTACTCTCTGTTTTGGCCTCCTAAAAATTAAAACCAACTTTCAGTCTAACAAATTTCATCTTTTCACCAGATTTAAAATACTTGGAATTTATGTGTGAAACCTTGAAAAATGGAACCTATAAACCAACACCTATCACCACACCAAATTCCTGAATTGTTGAGCAAGTGTTGCCTAGTCAAATTGAATTTACCAAGAGAGGGAGAGAAAAATAAATCCTGGAAATTGCAAGAATGAATCTATACTCAGTTTTTCACCCACCTGTCTCACCCTCATAGACAACCACGACTTGGGCCCATTTGTCACTGACCTTGGGTGCCTCCCTAGCCCCACAACACACCCATGGGCGTGCTCCCACCTCGGGACTTAAGGGGGGGGGGGGGGGGGCAGAGAAAACCCCTTCTTCTTCCTACCCTTTCATCTTCACTGCTTGTTCTTTCTTTCTTCCTCAAGCTGAGCTCTCATCTCACTTCTCCTCCCAAATCCCATCCAATAGCCCAAGATCAATCCCTTGCATGTTAGACCACAAACAATCCCCATCATCCAAGCTTTCCATCCATCCCAACATCTTGCACATGCATGGAGAGTTGAGAGAGATCGAGATGGAATAGAGAGTGGTGGTTTCAGCCTGCAGGGCAGCAGCAGCAGTATTTTGTTTTCCTCCTTTTGGTGAGCTTCCTTTTCATCCATGGTGCCTTTTGAATTCCCTCCATGTTGAACATCTATAGCAAACGTTCTATAGGTTGTCCACTCCATTGCTGCAGCTAGAAGGTGGCTGCAACTCACCCCCGAGTTCATCTTTTTTGATTTCGGTTGAAGCAGCCTAGGCAACGTCTCTTGACATCAGCCCGAGGCCTTGCTCCGTCTCTTGCCATCAGCCCGAGGCTTAGCATCGCACGACCCTACGTCCAGGTTGCTGCCATGTGAGCGAAGTCCGGTGGAAGTTGGAGAAAAAGGGGAGTGAAAATAGAAATCGATTTCTGAGATAGCTTTTGAGCTGAAAGAGGTATGAACTTTAAAAATCCGTAACTAATCCATATAAACTCCGAATTCAGTGAACCAAACTCCTATAGATTCATAAAACAGAGCTCTTCAATGTTGTAAAATAAAAATGACCAACTTTTGTACTGATTTTCCCAGTAAAAATATAAATAGCTATATGTATCCCTTGCGTGATCTAGCTCTTAATAAATTCGTAAGAAATTGTTGGTAACAAAAGCTAAAATTGTGAAACCATTTTGTTGAGCTTATATTTTAGTACTCTTTGCTGTTGTGGTGTTGTTTTTGACAAAAAATACCTCTTAAATCATGTTTAGGAGTTTATTTAGCATTCCTATGTTTTTAACTTGTAAAACCCATATATAATAATGGCAACACATATAGCTGTGAAATAATTTCTCATAGGACCTGTGAATGATGTACTTCCCACTAAAAATAATCATACTTGTAAAAACTTGGTTTGAGTTGCAAGTTGCTTGTAATGCTCTAAAGTAGACTTAATTATTTGCAGAACTGCCATTTTTCAGCACCTTGAGAGCTTGTCATTTTCATATCTCCCAAACCATAAGTGATAATCTGGTGATTCTTTCACCTAAATTCAAGTTAAAATATGATCTACCCACTGTAATTATTTCATAATTTATTGATCATTTTGCATGTGCATGTTTATTTGGTCTTATTCGCATATTGCTTCTTTTCGATAGATTCGGAGATTCCGGAGAGTAACGAGCCATATTCAGAGGAGGATAGTGACTACCCTCAGCAGCAAGGCAAGCACCTAAGCATATAGGACTATGCTTTTCTAAAAATGATTTGGTTGCAATCTATACGTATATATATGCATGCATTGCCTAGATATTAATATTGTCGGTTTGTGGTGTATGGGTAGAACCTATTTATGCATTCAGTTCTTGTGATATTGCTGTCCTTATACCCTATTACCACTGGTTGGGATTACTTGGGATGTCTTATTCATTAATGCTTAGCCATGCTTAGTGCTAATAGAACTATAGGGATGGACAGTGCTATTAATTGTGGTATATAGACAACTTACATTATTGGGCATAAAACTTGAGCACTTATACTAAATAATGGTTGATGAAATATGTTGGACTTGGACGGGTGATAGGGCGATGATGGGAGGTTGGTTTCCCCTGATGCAAGTAGCCCCGTCTAGGTCATTAAGGACCGAACTTTTTGACATCTAATCAAGCACCCTACGTACTTACCACATGCCTTATTTGGGACCGGGCTTGTTCTTACTAGTTCTACTGTGATCATTTATACCACGTTGGAGAGTCGTGAGGCAGGTAGCCTTTGGAGGGCCTCGGGTGCCTAGGTTTGGCCGGGGGTGCCTCCCGCGTGGCGCGCCCGCCTTGGTCACATCACGCACGCACGTGACTGAGTCGTCGGGAACCCCAGCGTGGTATAGGTGGTTGGGGTGGGGCTAAGAAAGGGCATGTAATGAGCTTGAATCACTTGTGTACCGCACTCGACGGGGTGTGTAGCATTTGATGCTTGTTCATTTTGTGTGGGTCCAGTTGTACACCTCTGATCAAAGTATAATCTATTCGAATAGCCGCGTCCTCGGTTATGGACAATGCTTGATGTGTTAGTCAGTTATGTTAGCATCAAATGTGGATTATTATGGATGGGATTTTTGTTAGATGGTGGGGTTGGCATGTTGTGCCATGTTGGTATGGACTTTGGTAGTCCATGGTTGATGATGAGGGCGCCGTTTGGGCTCTTTTGCTTATACATTTCAGAATTATATACTTGCTGTCCATAAATTAAAATGATGCTAGATTTGCTCGTCCTTGCTTATTTTACTCATTAATTGCTCAATAAAATTAGCTTTATGCAAATGTTGAACCTAGAGACCCACTATAGGCTAGAAAGCTTGCATACTTCTCTCTCCCTTATGTGTATATAATTTTGGGTAAGACTTGCGAGTACAATCTTGTACTTAACCCGGCGCCGCTGTTTCAGGTGAGGATACCGGTTATGAGTTATGCTTCTTGTGTGGTCATTGCTCTGCCGAGGGCGGCGAGGGTGATGAGTGATCTCTTGCAGCTTGGCTCTTGCCCGGTTGGTTTGCCCTAGTGGGGTTGTGGCACCACCGGTTTTATCTTTTGCTTATGAGCTCTGTCTGTGACTTTCGCTGCTATATTTATGTGTTGTATGTTGGGACCTCGGACCCTATTATGTATCATGTACCTCGCTGCACTTTATCCCTATTATGGTACTTGCTATGTTTATTAATCGCTTGTGATGAAAGTGTGAGGCTAGTCGCATTCCTGGGGACTAGCTAAGCACGAGTATGAATTTTGATCAATTGAGATGTTGTAGAGCTCTCGCAATTTGAGTCTAGTCTCCTGAGATGTGTACCACATCTGGTCGCCGCCTTCGTGTGGTTTGACGGGCATGTCTTAGGCTGAAGTTGACTGGCATGCGGAGTCCGAACAATATCTCCTTTGCTCATTGTTCGGCATTATGGATTTTATACCGAATGTTGTAAATTTTGTGATCATGGGCACATTGAGGTATGAGTGGCTATTTATGCGTGTATGGATCCCACTCATCCAAAATTATGTGGCGGTCACGAAATGCATTGGACGGTATAATTTCCGGGTGCCCACAAGTCTTCGGGTTGTTGCCAGAAGATAATAAAGAGCAGACTACCTGGTTGTAGCCAGGGCAGCGAATTTGAGCTAACTGGTTGTAGCCAGTGAAGCGAATGAGCTGGTAACCGGTTGCAGTCGGAATTACTAAAGAGTTAGCTGAGAACCGGTTGTAGCCGAGTCTTAGGGTCAACAGGTGGTCGGAGCCACTTGGAGAAACAGTAGACCTACGGAGTGGTCGAACCCACTCGGGTGATAGCCGAGTTATGTGGTCACTCGGTTAATCACCAGAAGATGAAAATGGAAATACATGATTCAGTAACTATATGTGGCGAGTTGTTGAAAAGCAACTTGCGGAATGGATCGAGGCGTGAGCCTCTTTGCGACAACTAAAAATTGGACACACTAGTATTTGACAAGCAAAATATTTCTAAAGGCATTTTTCCCTGGCTTGCTGAGTGCGAAAGTACTCACACTTGTTCATATATATGTATATATTATATTAGGTTTTGGAGAAGAAGACAAAGACCCGACTGCTGCCGAGTTCTTCCAGGACCAAGCCGACTACGAGGACTTCTGAGGTTTCGGGCCTAGTTCCCAACCAAGCCTGTGGTATCGTCATGTTCCCTCACCGAGTAGTTTTCTCCCCTGCTTCCGCCATGTCTGTGCTGTATCTCGCTAGTTTACCCTGTTCTTCCCGTTGTCCATCTGGGGCCTGTGTTGGATGGCAACCTTTCTGTGTATCTTCCTAGTATGTATATTATATGTACTCTATTCTGTATTTAGTGTACTCTGAGTTTGTACCACCGATGACTATGTGTGTATCCGACTACTGATCCAGGGATCGGGTACTATATGCTCATGGTGGGCTCCCACCAAGGTGGGGGTGTCACAATTAGGAATAGCAAGATGATGAACACACAATTTAATTTTGAATAAAAGATGAATGTTTCAATTTGACAACACAAATGGAGGATCCACTAAACATGTTGTGGAGGCCATGGGCCCCGGGTACCTCATTATTAGTACATGGGCCACTCGGATAGAGGATGGGCCAAACCATGTAATTAGAGATAAGATAGCACCCGACAGGCTGTACCTTGTATAATAAGGAAATATAGTCTTAGTCGGATAGGACTCTATCTCTAAGAAGGAAATCCCTTGGTCGTATCCGACTGGGATCCTTATCATGTATCCCTGTCTCCTAGTATATAAAGGGAGGCAGGGCGCCCCTCAGGCAAGCACAACAAGAACAACCAGATCATCGATCTCCATACACCTCAGAGGAATAACACCTCAACTGGACGTAGGGTATTACCTCACCTTGAGGGCCTGAACCAGTATAATTCTCTTGTGTTCCTCTGCAGTCCACCGAATTCTCCCTCGCCGAGTAGCCCCATAGTTCTATTGCCGGTGCAAAGCATCGACAGTTGGCGCGCCAGGTAGGGGCCTGGCGAATTTCTCATCTGAAGATTCGATGGATTCAATCAATGGAGTCGATAGCAACAAGTTCTCCCCCGGAGATGCAATTACCTTCAGGAGCTTAGACTTCATCGCCAATCAACTCAAAAATCTCACCTTGGTGGAGGCAGATCCAATCTTGCCGACCGAGGAACCAGCCGATGTTGCGCCAGTCGGCACCCGGGACACCGCCATCCCCTTCGACGATTTTCTGCGGTAGTCCTTTACATCGTCGAGCATCGGGATGACCCTCTCCTTCGGCGTCCGACTTGCGCTAGGCCTTGAGCCAGCCCGGGTTGGGCCGAGAAGGGGAGAGGTTGTTAATCCCCCTCACAGTTCCGACGACGCTGCGCATCAAAACCCCGTGCAGCAGACCCGATCCCTAGCAATTCAGTTTGGACACGGCCAAGCGCCGTTTCAGATTGGATCTAGAGAGGTCGGAGTCGTTCTCACTCCGATAAATTACTCGGAGTCTGACACTAAGTCAGATAGCGGTTCGAGCACCAGCTCGGACTTTAATTCGGCAAGCTTCCCCCTCTCCCGCGAGATCTTCATGGCTTCAACACCACCTTCCGAGGTACGCCGACTACAAGAGGAGCGACAAGAGGAGGCGCGCCGATTACAACAAGAGGAGGCCAACCGCGAAGCCCGCAATAACGAGCTGCGCCAGGCTGGGCGAGTCGCTCAGCAACAAATCCTCCAAACCAAGATTGGCGACCACGACGTCTTTGTGACGCCACAACAGAACGTTGTGGCCGCAGCAACTCTGTTGGACACACTCCAGCTCGGGGCCTACCACCAGGCCACCCCGACTATCGCTAAGATCAAGGCGATGATCACAGCTACTGCCTGTCAGCAGCAACAGCAGTCGGGCGACACTGCTATACCGACCAACCGGTCGGGTTCTCCGGCGGCAGGCTCATCTGCATCAACACGACGCTGGGCAGCCGGCTCCAGTCGGCAACGCGAAGAGTCCCGGCAAACAACGCTCGGCAATACCAATAATGACAACTGGCGGCGCCACCAGTACGACCGCCGACCCAATCAAGACCTCCGAGTGCGACTGCACCAAGACCTTCGTCACACCATAAACACTCGACGCGAAGAATGCGAAGAAGATGAACGCCGCCGACTGGAAGACGAAAATGAGCGCTTCGGCATCCACCACGAGCGACTACATCGCCAAGATCAGAGTCGGAGCCCTCACGAAGACGAAGGCATCCCAGCCTTCACTCGGGAGCTACAGGACGTCTTGTGGCCGACTGGCTTTAAGCCCACCGGGATCGAAAACTACGACGGCAAGACAAACCCAGAGTCCTGGCTTACCGTTTACACCCTGGCAGTTCGAGCTGCTGGGGGCGACAGCAGAGTCATGGCTAACTACCTCCCAGTCGCGCTAGCCGACTCAGCGAGGACATGGCTCACAGGCCTCCCGAGGCGGTCGATCGGTTCCTGGGGACAACTCAGGGAGCGGTTCATCACTAACTTCCAGGGGACCTACGACAGACCCGCTTTGGAGCATGATCTTTATCAACTGCACTAGAAGAAAAATGTGTCTTTGCGCGAATTCATCAAAAGGTTTTCCGAGAAGCACAACCAAATTCCAACCGTCAAAGACGAAGCCGTCATCGCCGCCTTTCGCAAAGGGGTAAAAGATGCTCCGCTTATTGCAAAATTCACTCGGAAGCCACCATCCACGGTCCAGGCGCTCTTCGACATGGCCAATAAATACGCCAACTCGGCCGAAGCGGTCGCGGAGGCCCTTGACGAGAAGAAGGAGCCCCGACAGAAAGAACAGAAGGCGAAAGCCGACAACGAGCCGTCTCAAAACAAGTCTGGCAGCCATAAGCGGAAGTCGGACAACGAGGTGGCCAACATGGAGCGCAGTCGGTCGTGGCCCTAGCGGAACAACGACTACCAGAAAGTCATGAGCGGGCCATGCCCCTTTCACCCCAAGGGAAAGCACGCGGCCAAAGACTGCTATATGCTCAAAAAGTTTGCCTCCGAGCAGACTTCATCGTCTGGCGCCGACAAGGACAAAGACAAGCTAGACCCGGGTCCGGCTGATGATTTCCAAGATCCTCAAGCCGAGCTCAACCATATCTTCGGGGGGCCACTCGCGTACGAGTCCAAGCGCAAGCAGAAGCTTTCAGCGCGCGACATCAACACGGTCTCCACAGCCGACACCCCCCAATACCTGCGCTGGTCAGAGATGGCCATCACCTTCAATCACGCAGATCACCCAGATCGGGTTTCCCACCCGAGACGCTATCCACTCGTCCTGGACCCGGTCGTCAGAAACATCAGGCTGAAGAAGACCCTCATCGACGGAGGCAGCGCGCTTAATATCCTGTTCGCCAAGACTTTGGATGAGATGAAAATCCCTCGTTCAGAACTTCGGCTGAGCAATGCGCCCTTCCACGGGATAATCCCCGGCCTGTCATCAACTCCACTCGGGCAGATAACTTTGTCGGTAACCTTCGGCACGCGGGATAACTTCCGCACAGAAAATGTCTGCTTCAAGGTCGCCGACTTCGAGACTGCGTACCACGCGATACTCGGACGATCGGCACTCGCCAAATTTATGGCGATACCGCACTATACATACATGGTGCTGAAGATGCCTGGACCATCAGGAGTCCTCTCCCTCCGCAGCGACGTCAAGCAAGCCTTCACCTGCGACAAGGAGAGCTGCGAGCTGGCTCAATCACAAGAGACGGCAGTCGGGCGTGATAGCGTTCGGCAAGCCGTCACAACAGAAGTCGAGCAAGATCAACTTCCGGCGAAAAAAGCAGCGAAGTCAGGTGCAACGTGGAAGCCTACGTCGACGATGTGGTGATCAAGACCAAGTCCAAAGAAGACCTCATCGCTGACTTGGAAGAAACCTTCCAAAACCTTCGAAGATTCAAGATGAAGTTGAACCCGGAAAAATACGCCTTCGGTGTGCCATCCAGAAAGTTACTCGGCTTCATCGTCTCGCACCGCGGCATCGAGGCCAACCCGGAAAAAGTCAATGCCATCAGGCACATGGCACCCCCGAGTAACCTCAAAGACGTCCAGAAGCTGACAGGCTGCATGGCGGCACTCAGCCGGTTTATCTCCCGACTGGGCGAACAGGGCATGCCCTTCTTCAAGCTACTCAAAAAGACCGACAATTTCCAATGGAGTCTGGAAGCCCAACGAGCCTTCGAAGATTTCAAACAATTCCTCACATCACCCCCTGTGTTGGCGTCACCTCTGCCCCAGGAACTGCTAATGCTATATCTGGCGGCAACAACACAGGTAGTCAGCACGGTGCTGGTGGTTGAGCGATCTGAATAGGGTCATATTCAAAAAATACAACGACCAGTCTACTTCATCAGCGAGGTCCTTGCCGACTCCAAAACGAGATATCCGCAAGTCCAGAAGCTGCTATATGGCCTACTTATCACAGTCCAGAAGCTGGTGCATTATTTTCAAGCACACCAAGTCACGGTGGTCACAGCATTTCCACTCGGGGATGTCCTTCATAATCGCGAGGCCACCGGCCGAATCGCTAAATGGGCACTCGAGATGATGGCGTTTGACATCACCTTTCAGCCACGGATAGCAATCAAGTCTCAAGCTCTAGCCGACTTCGTGGCCGAGTGGACAGAAGTCCAACTGCCTACACCAACAGCAAAGCTAGAGTACTGGACAATGTACTTGACGGTCTCTACGGATCGGTGGCGCCGGGGCCGGAGTCATATTGACGTCCCCCATTGGCGAAAAATTGAAGTACGTTCTACAAATCCACTTCCCGGCTTCCCACAACGTCGCCGAGTACGAGGCACTTGTTCACGGGCTCCGCATCGCTATATCACTCGGCATACGTCGACTGGTTGCGCGCGGAGATTCTCAACTCGTGGTAAACCAAGTCATGAAAGACTGGACCTGTCTCGACGATACCATGGCGGCATACTATCAGGAGGTCCGCAAGCTGCAAAACAAGTTCGACGGGCTGGAAATCACACATGTCCTGCGCCAATATAATGACGCAGCAGATGAGCTGGCAAACATGGGATCCAAGCGAGAAGCAGTTCCAACTGGAATCTTTGTCGAGCAACTTATGGAGCCATCAGTAAAGAAGAAACCGGCATTGGAGCAGTCGGGAGGCGAGCCTACCCCGACCACAAATGAAGTGCTGCACATATGTCAGGACTGGAGGACTCCTGTTGTAAATTTCTCATGGACGACGAACTCCCAGAAGATCGCAGTCAAGCCGAGCAGATAAAGCGTTGAAGCAAAAGCTTCCTACTAGTCGGGGAAGACCTGTACCGAAGGAGCGCATCCGGTGTCCTCATGCGCTGCGTCACCACCGAGGAGGGCAAGCAGATTCTGCACTCGATCCACTCGGGCATATGTGGCAACCACGCCGTATCCAGGACGTTAGTCGGAAAGGCTTATCGGCAGGGATTTTTCTGGCCCACAGCAGTAATAGACGCCAAAGACATTATTCGCAAGTGCGAGGGTTGCCAGTTCTACGCAAGACAAACAAATCTTCCAGCCCAGGAACTCCAAACTATTCCCATTTCCTGGCCATTTGCAGTATGGGGGCTCGACATGGTCGGGCCTTTCAAGAAAGCGCCAGGAGGGTTCACACATTTATTCGTCGCGGTGGATAAGTTCACCAAGTGGATTGAGGCTAAACCCGTTGCAACAATTACAGCGGCACAAGCAAAGGACTTCATCATGAGCATATTATACCGATTCGGTGTCCCTAACCGCATCATCACCGACAACTGTACTCAATTCACGGCGGGCGTATTCCAAGCCTTCTGCGACGATTTCGGCATCAAGATCTGCTATGCATCTGTGGCACACCCGCGGAGCAACGGGCAGGTTGAACGAGCCAACGGTATGGTCTTACAAGGCATCAAGGCCAGGATATTCGACCGACTAGAACCATATGCGGGCCAGTGGGTACAAGAACTCCCATCCGTTCTATAGTCTCTCAGAACCATAGTTAGTCGGGCGACAGGGCAATCCCCTTTCTTTCTGGTCTACGGCGCCGAGGCTATGCTACCTACCAAGTTACAATTCGGCTCTCCACGAGTCCGGGCTTACTCAGAAGATGACTCCAACAATACCCGACTGGTCGAACTAGATCAGCTGGAAGAAGCAAGAGACCGCAACAATCCAGTCGGCAAGGTATCTCCAAGGCCTACGTCGCTACCACAATCGTAATGTCCATGGCCGCGCTTTTTTGGTCGGGGATCTCGTTCTGAGGAAAATACAAACCACTAAAGACAGGCATAAATTATCCCTAATCTGGGAAGGGCCGTTCATTATAGCCGAGTTCACGCGGCCAGGCGCCTACCGACTGAAGACCGAAGACGGCGCTCTCATCAGCAACTCATGGAACATAGAACGGCTACGTCCTTTCTATACCTGAGTTATATATTTCTCATGTGTACAGTTCTTCTGACTCACTACGCCGCTTGTATCAACCGAGTAGTGAGTCGGGGGCTGCAAGTATATATGTGTCCTGTCAATAACATACGAGCTTATCTTACTTCGGTTATGAAGTCTTGCCACGACTGTCACGTTTGCCCGAGTACAGCTTCTTACTTTGAACGTTTTTATTAAGTTCTGACAGACTAACTCGGTGCATACCACACGGTCGAGTAAGGCTAATGACGACTGAGTAGCAAGCTTGGCAGCATTACACACATATTTACACATGCTTGTTTAACAAAAGTTTAGTACATCCGACTACATTACATATTGCCTCACAGAACCCAGGTCTTGGGTAATTATTTAGCAGTCGGCTCCTCGCCCGAGCGATCAACTCCAGCGCCTCCAAATCTGGCGACGTCTCATCGGCAAACCCCTCCCTGATGGCTTCCTATAGAATATCCGAAGGATAAAAGATGCCCTGGTATATGATTGGTCATCGCCAGGGTCTGGCACATCTCATACCACGCTGGCGACAACAACGCTCATCAGAGCCGATGTACCTTTTCAGGCACTCGCGTGCATCCTCGAACGCCCCTCTATCTGGGGATTCTGCTGCAGCTGGTTCCCACTGGGGCGGGATCTATGAGGTCAAGAGCCCTTTCACGGACCCGACGACTTCTGGGCCTCCCGTGACTCCCTGATCAACCTTATCTCCTCTGTGTAGAACTGATACTTAGGGGCCGGACATTGGTTCTCAGTGTCTGCCCGAATGCCGACGGCAAGTAAAAACTTGTAACAAATTCGCTACATGCACGGTGAATAACTAATGATTGGCTAAGATCACAGTCAGGTGGAGGACTTAACTTTCGTAGTTGGCTCCCACCCGGCCACGGTCTTCTCCAATTCAGCCTTTCCTTACCAAGCTTGACGACGGCCTCCTCCAAACTCGGATCTCTCCCGCTCAAGCTCAGTGTGGCCTTTTGTCAGGTCGGCCTGACCTTCAACTCGAAGCTCGCCCTTGGCTTCTTCTTCGGCCCTCCTTCAGCTGTGATCCCTCTCTGTTCGGGTCTTTAACTCCGCTTCGAGGTATGTACCACAGATTAGCCAAGAGCTCAATCTTGCAGTCAAACATGACCAACAACTGGCATCGTGTCCGCGGGAACAACGCAGCTGGTATGAATACATCAACGTTCGGTCGGAAGATATACTCGGGGATTTACACTTGATCTTCCGGCTGGCCCATAAACTCCGCCCTAACTGATCGGCGTCCACTCTTCAAACAGGCCTCCCTCCCTTCTGCGTGAGCGCTCCTCCAGTCTCGCTTTGAATCCCGGAGCTGCTACCCCAACTCTCGATGGGGAGCTACCTCAACCAAGATCTCGTCATCGCCTCATTGCGAGTCAACAAGCTTCTGCTCAGGATAAAAGATGGATTCAAGGACTAGGGAGTCAGACATCAAAACAAGAGATTGCAAGGCTCTACCACAAGAATCATACCGCGACCCCCTAGGACCCGCTGATGCGGCGCGAAGCAAGCTTCGCGCTCCCCTCCTCGCGCCGAACACTTCATCGAGCCTGAAGCTTTTCGCAGTACACGTGGAGTTGTCCATGTAAAGGTCCGACATCACACGTGGCAGGATGCTTTGATCCGAGGCAGACTGTGGATCTCTGGCGCTATCGGTAGCAGCGGCGACGACGACGACGACTCGATCGATCACAAGGCGCAGGGTCCTGGCCTCAGCGCCGCCACTATCCCCCGCGACCTTCGGGATCGCTTAGGGCCTCCGTCCGCGGCTTCCCTCCGATGAGCGGCACCTCCGGGGGGAGCTGGGGCCTCAGTCTCAGCAGCCACCTCTGTCGGGTGGCCGGCAGCGGCCTGTAGTCGGGGCCACCTCGGTCTCAGCGACCAGCTAGCCGCCGGCTCAACAGGTGTTGTTCGCGGCCGCTGGCTCGACTGGGCAGGCTCATCAAGCGGAACGGTGGTCAACCTCCTTGAGATCGATATCGCCCCCGCTTCCTGCACGACGAAACAAGACATCACACACTGCCTTCAACACACAAAGACTTCAAAAGACTTGGAGCAGCGCACATCCTAGAGAACTTCAGCTTCTGCAGGGACCTGCTCCCCGGTGGGAGCTCGCTAGCATCCGGCATCAGCCCCGGTCGGTCCGCCACAGTCAGCGGAGACGTATCAACCCGATCGGCCCCGACACTAGTATGGTCGGCTCGCACGGTGCCTCCACGCCTGCGGCGTCTGCTCTAGCTCCCCTCGGTGGCGCCACGGCCGGGTGGCTCGAAACGTCGGACTCAAACTCCCGCGGGTCTCAACCTGGACTTGACCGCACCTGTGCGGGCGTTGCGCGCAAGCTCCTTTATTTCAAGCTTTCGCTCACGCGCGCGCCGTCATGGCCCCCTCGCCCCGATATAAAAATCCAGCTTCTTCCCTGCCTCTGGAGTCGTCCGTTGGGCAGCAGAGGACTCCTCGGCCTCTTCTTGACGCGATGCCGATCACACAATGGACGGGAGTCTTCATCAAATTCTTTCATGCCACTATAATGAGTCAACCAAATGCGTCACGCTATGCTGAAACAACTACGTTCCACGGGCATTCATCACAAAAGAAGTTAAAGTTACCTTGGTCCGAGGCCGAATGAAGCTATAAGCCGCAACCCGGCGCTTATCGTCCTCGATCGCGATCACCCCTTCGGAGAAGTACCAACAGGTCGCGTCCACTTCCTCTTGTCCGCCGACTCGTTATTCACTCGGTCAGGATCATTCTTGCCTTTGAAGCCCAGCCAATAGCCTCCTAAGCTTCACTGCTGAATCGCTTGTCAGAAAGCGATGAGCCACCAAGGACCTGTCAATCCGGCCCTCTGAGTTCATCTATCTTCGTCAACAACAGAGTGCCTGGCCCATTCCTTCAAAGTCGGCTCTGCTGACCGCTGGCAACACCGTACGCGCTTACCAGGAAATTGGCCCAAGGAGGCCAGATCGGCCAATAAAACCACTCCTTAGTGCCAGCCCTTCAAGAAGATTTCAAGGCAAATCGAGATACGTTTCTTCCCATTGCATCCTCAGTTGAAGACCGCCCCTCCAATCACATTGAATTGCTCTTGACGGTTGAGCTTATATAAACAGATGTCGGAGAGATGAAAATGGGTTTCAACAACCCACAGAAGCACTCGCAAAGAGAACAAATATAGAGCATCTGAAAGAATGGATTGGGGTTCAGAGCATTCAACTCCAGCCCGTAAAATCAGAACGCGAGAAATCAGAGAACGGGAAACCACAAGCCTCCGACTCGAAAAAAGAAGTGAAAACTACCGTTCTCCAGGACGGTTTGGCTCGACTTCATCCCTGCCGGCCGCCAGGCGAATCACTTCTGGCCTGCGGCAACTTCAGCCGCTTACCCACCGCTTCAGCTCACCGAGCCGCAATCGAAATTTGGCCAAAAACTCCCTGCGCAGCCCGCAAGATCCGCGCCTTCCATGACTGAGGCGATGAGATTTGGGAAAAAACAAATCGGGCTTGGAGCAAACAGGAGGATTGAAATCGCCCGAGTTCGGGTGGGAATAGCAACACTAACCTAGCCAGGCGGGAGACGAAAAAAGTTGGCGCGAAGGTGGAAGACGAAAAGAGATTGGCTAATTTGGGAAGACACGAATCTTTTTCTCTCTCCCCATCTTTTATAACCCATCCGACTAATGGGCCTAGCCTACACAGGCAGCACTGGGCCACCAAATATTGTTCCTACAGTAGCGATGCTCCAGTGGCCGCTTCAGGCTGAGTTGAAACATATAGTCTGTGCTACTAACAGAGCCAAATGAGGTAATTCTTTGAAGGCCTAAGTGTAAACATAATACGTTGGTAACTTTCTTATCTACAGTCTCGGAGATATATCGCTGACAATCTCACAAAGCTGATCTCCATTACAACTGCGGGAGCAGGATCCCTCTTGAGTACACCTAACCACTATGGTATTTCATTAAAGTGGTACTTGGCCTACATGCGTGCCATCAGTTGGCATGAGCACATTTACCTGCTGACATGATGCGGAAAGAGTCTAACTTTCGATTAGTCATCTACTCGGAGAACTATAAAATCTTTCCCGCTGACATGATGCGGCAGGAGTTCTAATTTTATGGGACCCACTCGAAAAAGACTATGTCGGAGGATAAAACTCCAAAGCGGAGTCCCGACCCCTTTGAGATTCCCAGGAGAAGTATTCTCAGGCTAATGCAGCGTCCAGGGCGTGATCGTGGATGGTTGGAAGAATGATCGGCGCACAAAGAAACAGGCAGGATTTAACAAGTCGGGCCGCCTCGGAAGCCGGAATACCACTCCTGTTGTATTCCATTGGCAGGAATATGGTATGTCTTTACAGTGAACTCACCCACTCGTCCGCGAGCCTGAGGAGAAAAACAGTGGCTAGAGAGTGAGCTACGAGACCAAGAGTTAAAGGCCGATTAGAGTTCAACAACCAAGCTCCTCCGGGAAGAAGCCCCCTAGCCTAGCATGGATCCTCCATAAATTGTAACGAATCCAACAGTGCCTGGGCATTACTGGTAGAGATAGGAGCTATGCACGTCTTGTCAGTGCACGTTCGTGCGCCCCGTTTGCCCGCTGCCACGGCGAATTGAATTCCAACGTCGAGTAGGTTCGCCGGCAGTCGTCTGTTCGTCATGCTGCTGGGGGGCTAAAGTCGGAGATGTGACAGCGCACGCCCTCTCCCCTGAAGTCAAAAGTCTCTGACAATGCACAGGGGATCGTGCGACAGGCGCGGTCACGCGACTCCGTTCGCATCTCCTATATACGGGTGTTGGAAGCTGGTCCGCTTTCTGGAGAACGCGCCTCAGACTTGCGTCGTGTCCCGGAATCGGGGAGTATCCCCGGACTCGGGACCGAGGAAGGAAGCACCCGAGCGAGCGCACCGGGCACGGTGTGCGCCCCAGGCCCGGCACTATGCCGCACTTAGCAGAGAAGCCAGCCGTCATCGAGCAGAAATTTGACCCCCGCGGGATTACGTGGCTGAATAACCCCATGCTCCCCGCGTATGTGGGACCCCCTATCCCGTTTCCCGGACAGGCCCCTAGCCCTGTGCTCGCCTGGACCAGCTCCGGCATGAACAGGTGCACGTCTTGAAGAAAACGAGGACGCGGTGCACTTGGTTCGCCATGACGGGAGTTTATGACTTGTGCGCATCTGAACATGTGTCA
>RYFJ01000812.1:0-199660 GCA_003991445.1 Oryza meyeriana var. granulata | reverse complement strand
CACACCATTATAAGCTTAATTCAAACACTCTAAGAGCAAGCGTGTTTTACGCAATTTCACAATTGGCAACTAAAGTTGAAATAACAATAACAAGCAACTTAAAAGAATATTAATTATTTTCTCGTGAATCGTTGAGATTGGTAGAGTCCATAGAATTTAGGATATTAGAAATTTATTATATGGGAAATTAACTTTTAATTTCCCATTTTTATTAATAAATTGATTAGGTGCATATTATTTCAAGATTTGGGACCGGCTCACTTTTGATACTTCCTTTTCAGCCAGAAGGATTGTCACCTAATTGTTGTAATTTATAGGTTGGAAAATAAATTGGTATTTAATTTCCAGGTTAATTGTATTGTCTTCCATTTATTCGAGGTTGTCAATTTAATCTTTATGTTGGTTAGGTGCCACCTTGATACTTTCAGTTGGATCTACTATATTTATTTGCAAATAAAGCACTTAAAGATACAACGTGATACAAAAAGTTTTAAAAAAAATTTAAATTTTGTGTACATTTATATTATCCAGATTTCCAGAATTTACATAGACATGTCTACACTGCACTTTACACCTGTGATGTGATGGCGGCATTCCCGCACGACAGCTGCGAGACAGATCAGGGTTAGCACTAGCGGATGTGGTGGCAGCTCAAGATGGATGATCTGGGCAGAAGTTTTGTTGAGGCACACAGAAGTAGGGGTGGCAATTTCTCTGTAGAGGCCGGGTTCTTGGTGGAGATCTGTCCTTATAGGGCAGGGTAGGTGTCATTTTAGACCCGTGGGTAGTCAGGGTCAGGGCCTCGGTTATAAGCGGGTGCGGGGTCAAGGGAGGATCTTGTCACGCTTAGAATTTTTATTCAAAATTCTAGAGTTTTATTGTGTGTAAATCCTCGTCCAGAAATCAACGGAGACACACATGACAAAATTGATAATCAAAGTAAGTGTTTACATAGCGTGAGCATTTATTACAGAGGTGAATGGTACCTCTCAAAACATTAAAGTTTTAATAGCGGATAAATAACTAAGTAGCGTGATGACTCACACTCCACGCACTTGACCGGGCTCCCGCTCAGTCCTCCAAATAGTCCTCTTCACTGTAGTCCTCCTCTGAATGATTGTTGATTGCAAGGTGAGCATATGACATACTCCGCAAGCCACACAGCAAATATGCAAGTGCACGGGATACAAAGGATGGCATAATATGGCTTAAGTTTGCATAAAAGCAAGAAATAAAACATTTGAGAGAGTAATAAAACATTAGTTAAATAGTAATATTGATCAACACTATACCGCTCACTAAACGGTATAGACCCAACCACTTCGACCTGGAGCTACACATGTTCCACTGTTCAACCATCCAGTTTTATATGAGGTGGGACTAATCACAGAAAACATTGCTAGACCGCCCTTAAGAGTGGGCACGGCTATTCGAATAGTTTTACTCTGGCCAGAAGTGTACCAATTTACCCACAAGACACAACTCCACAGCACATTACTATGCCCCTCAATACCACCACGATATCTCGGAAAGGAATTGTGATAGGACCCTCCATGTAATCCGCATAACAAGGGAGCCACCCGTTGGACCACCAGTCTCTGGTAGGATTGATCCGATATCTCGGCTGAGAGACGATCCAATGCCCAAGACATGGACTTATTGACGCAGCCATGGTGGTCTTATTGACACAGCCACAACACGCCATGGTGGACCCCGGTTGAACGTACTACACTTTGGTTCCCACCATTACCCATACTAGCTTGTGGTTAGCACGAGTGTTGCTTCGCAACGGGTAGTCCACGAACCGGTCCTTAACTGTCACGAGCACCGCTAGCAACAAATCCAACCCTGGTGCTTGCAACCCACCTTTTATTCAAGTTTTAGTGAACCATTAAGTGTCCTTATATGACCACCGTCGTAAATGGAACATCATTCCATGTGGCTGAATAGTAGTATGGAAATTATTGTGACAACCCATAAGTTATCCTATTATTTGCTAGGCATGGCTAAGCAGGGTCCTAGAGTTATTCTAGCTAACCAGTAAATAAAGTTAACTAGTCAAATTATCCCATAGGCACAATGTCAGGTAATCAAAGCAAAGGGGTCATAAACAAAGGTTAAGGTTTCCCTGTCCCGATGACATTCCAAAATAAATACAGCGTTGAAAGAAAACATAGCTTTAATCATAGGAACAATATATTCAATGAGAAAAAGGAATCTGTGTGACTTGCCTTGCAGCTCCACACAGTCTCCAACACCTGCCTCGACAAACTGCGTCACTTCCTGAACGTCGGTAGCTATAGGCAATAAACAAAACAAGTAAAATAGTATATCAACACACATGAACAGTACAATATTATATTTTTAATGGATAGTTCATGATTTTTAGAGAAATTAGAGACTTGAACGACCTCAACCCGAATTCGTATGAATTAGTTATAATTTTTGGAAGTTTTAACCATTTTATAGCCTATTTAAAAGAATTAACTGTTTTATTGCGTCATTATTGAATTAATTTTATTCAAAAAAGGGATTTATGACATCACAGGAGAGAGGAGACTCCCGGCTGACCAGTGGGGCCCACTGTCGGTGAGAGAGAGGCATTGGGTCCATGGTGGACCGAGTCCACCGTGGTCCACAAGAGGAATCCAACGGTTAGGGTTCTAGGGTTTGGATCGGACGGCCATGATCTTGCCACGTGTCAAGATGATCTCACTAAGATCGGATGGATGGGATCTAACCACGAAGATCCGACGGCTGACATCAATCCCGATCAGATCGGCTGACGGCGCTGAGGTGGCGCCGAGCTGGAGCACACACAGCGACCACGTCGGCGGCCACGGCAGCTACAGCGATGGCGGCGGCACTGAACCCGATGGTCGACGGCGATCGGTGGCGCAGCAACGCACGGGGAGACCGGGAAACGCTAGAGGGGATCGAGACGGTCCTTACCGAGGGTGAAATCGCGAAAGAGCGGCGATGGAGACGGCCGGCGGCGAGCTTGAGGCGGCGGAGGGCTTCGGGTCTTCGTCGACAGCGGCGTTCCGGTGGCTCCCGAGGGCTGAGAAGCGGCGGCCTGGCTTCTACGGGGTCCAGTGAACCTAACCGAGGTGGCAACGAACTCCGACGGCGGCTGCGGCGACGGCGGTGCGCATCCAAAGCTTGGCGGCAGCGGCAGAGCAGGCGCGAGACGCGTGGAGACGGCTAGGGCAGGCTAGAGCTTGATCTAAAGCGTGGAAACCAACCTAGGGGGTTCCGGGGTTGCTATTTAGGGCGGAGAGGGACGGAGTCCGGCTCAGACGCGACGGATTTTGTGGCGGCGCCGGTTAGAGATAGAGGTCCGACTCAGGAAGCTTCGGGTCTCCGCTCCACGCATGATTTTGCTCCGGGTTCTTGGGGATTAGGTAGAGGGAGATAAGGGCTCTGTTTTCCCCCAACTGATTTGGAGAGACCGAGTCCGAGACGAGCGGATTTGGCGGGATTTGCGGCGGCGGTGTTCGGGTGCTACAGTGCCCCCAGGCGGGAGGAAGACGACGACGGCCCGACAAGCGGGCCCCACCTGTCGGTGGCTGCAGCGACGCGAGCGGCCGTGGGCCGATTGGCGCGCACGGGAAGGGGAGCGGGCTGTGCACACTAACGGGCCGAGAATTGGCCCAGCGACTGTGGAGGGGTTTTTAAAACCTTTTTCTTTTTGTTTTAATGCTGTGAGTTTGTTTATTTTACCAAAAATACTTCCCCTAATCAATTAATTCCCAGAAAATTCCAGAAATTAAATAATTAAGCAAATAATTTTATAAAATTATTTGCAAGTCCATTTTTCTTCAGATTTTTCCTGATTTTATTCTTTTCACTTCTTGAGACTTTTAATTTAATTTCTAAAAATTCATTTTCCACAATATTTTATATAGGGATAATTTTCAGGGTGTTACAAACCTACCCCCCTTAAACAAAATCTCGTCCCGAGATTCGCGAGCTTAGGCGAAGAGGTGTGGGTGAGTAGACTTCAGTTCATCTTCGCGTTCCGACGTGGCTTCATCTTCCGAGTGATTACTCCATTGAACTTTGCAAAATCTTATCACTCAATTCCGAGTATTCCTTTCACTGGTCTCAAGGATACGAATGGGCTTCTCGACATAGGTCAGATCTTCATGAATCTCGATCTGTTCTGGGTTGGCTTCTTCGGCTGGTACTCGTAAACACTTCTTCAACTGAGACACATGGAAGACATCGTGTATCCCGTCAAGGTGGGAGGCAACTCTAGTTGATAAGCAACTTCTCCTTTCCATTCTAGTATCTTGTAGGGTCCCACGTAACGTGGTGCCAACTTCCCTTTAGTCTAGAATCGGTATACTCCCCTGAGTGGCATGACTCTCAAATACACATAGTCACCTTCCTCGAAACTAAGATCTCTTCTGCGGTTATCCGCATAGCTCTTCTGACGAGTCTGGGCTACTCGAAGTCGTTCTTGTATGATCTTCACTTTTTCTTCTGCTTCCCGCAAAATATCTTTCCCATATACCTGTCGTTCTCCCATCTGATCCCATAGCAGGGGTGTGCGGCACTTCCGTCCATATAAAGCCTCGAACGGGGCCATCTTCAGACTTGCCTGGTAACTGTTGTTGTAGGAGAACTCAGCATATGGTAGGCTCTTGTCCCAACTTCCACCGAAGTCAATGGCACAAGATCTCAACATATCTTCTAGGATTTGATTAACCCATTCAGTCTGTCCATCTGTCTGCGGGTGATAAGCGGTACTGAAGTTTAACCGAGTACCCATCTCTTCTTGCAGTCGCTACCAAAACTTAGAGGTAAATTGACTTCCTCTGTCCGACATAATCTTGCATGGCACTCCATGCAAACATATGATTCTGGCCATATACAACTCTGCCAACCTATTACCAGAGTAAGTTGTCTTGACCGGTATGAAGTGGGCTACTTTTGTAAGTCTGTCCACCACGACCCATATGGAATCAAATCCCGATGCGGTTCTTGGCAACCCGGTGATGAAATCCATTCCTACTTCTTCCCACTTTCATTCAGGGACCTTAAGGGGTTGTAATAATCCTGCTGGTTTCTGATGCTCAGCCTTTACCCGCTAACACACATCACAAACAGCCACATACTCTGCTATCTCTCTACGCATACTAGACCACCAAAACTTCTCCTTCAGATCTTGATACATTTTGGTGCTGCCAGGGTGGATGGAGTACTGTGTTCCGTGAGCTTCATCTAAGATCAGCTTCTTCAATTCCTCCCTGTCCGGTACACAGATTCGCTCTCCGAACCACACGGTACCTTGTTCATCCTCCGAGAATCCAATAGCTTTCCCCTTTTTCATGTTCTTTTTGATCTCCAAAATATCTACATCTTTTTTCTGCATTTCGCGAACCTGATCTACCAAGGTAGGTTGCGCTTCTAAGGCTGCCACGAATCCTTGGCTGACTATGCTCAGATTCAATCGTCCAAAATCTTCACATAACTCCAACGATAATTGCTGACCTTCCATGGCGTTGCAGTAGCTTTTCCAATTGAGGGCATCAGCCACCACATTGGCTTTCCTTGGATGATAATGTATTCTGACGTCATAGTCCTTGATCAACTCCAACCATCGGTGTTGCCTTAGATTTAGATCTGGCTAGGTAAAAATATACTTCAAACTTTTGTGGTCTGTAAAAACTTCATTACTATTACCTATGAGGTAATGTCTCCAAATCTTCAAGGCATGCACTACAGCTGCTAATTTCAGATCATGGGTAGGATAATTATTCTCATGAGGCCGTAGCTGCCATGAGACATATGCCACAACCTTTCCTTCCTGCATCAACACACATCCCAAACCTTGCCGAGATGCATCACAATAAACTTAGAATCCTCTCTTGGGATCTAGCATGATCAACATAGGTACGGTCACGAGTTTCTGCTTCAACTCTTGAAAACTTTGCTCACACTCTGGGGTCCATACAAAATTTACATCCTTCTGAAGTAAACGAGTCATGGGCTTCGCGATCTTGGAAAAATTCTCTATGAATCGACGGTAATATCCCGCCAATCCTAAGAAACTCCGAATCTCAGAAACTGTTTGCGGTTAATTCCACTTGGTTACTGACTCGACATTAGTTGGGTCTACCGCAATCCCTCCTGCGGTGACGACATGCCCAAGGAACTTCACTTCCGGCAGCCAAAACTCACACTTGCTAAACTTGGCATACAACTAGTGTTGCCAAAGGGTCTCCAAAACGATGCGAAGGTGCTGCTCATGCTCTTCTTTAGTCTTGGAATAGACAAGGATATTATGAATAAAAACAACCACAAACTTATCCAAGTATTCCATAAACGCTTTATTCATCAAGTTCATGAAGAATGCAAGGGCATTAGTCAACCCGAATGACATGACTGTGCATTCATATAACCCATACCGAGTGGTAAAAGCGGTTTTGGGAATATCTTCCTCCTGAATCCTTAACTGATGATAACCTAAGCGAAGATCTATCTTGGAGAACACTGTGGATCCTTCCAACTGATCAAACAGATCATCAATCCGAGGTAGAGGGTACTTATTCTTGATAGTAACTTCATTGAGTGCACGGTAGTCAACACACATTCATTGAGTTCCATCCTTCTTTTCCACAAAGATGACTGGCGCTCCCCAAGGTGACGTGCTTGGTCTGATGTAGCCCTTGGCCAGCAGCTCTTCAACTTGCTTCTTTACTTCTACCAACTCATTAGCTCCCATCCTATATGGTCTCTTGTGGATAGGGGCAGTGCCTAGGGCTAGGTCTATTCTGAACTCAATTTCTCTTTTAGGCGGCATTCCCGGTAGATCATCTGGAAAAACATCTAGGTAATCCCGTACTACAGGGATCTCGGTTAGGATTGCCTGGTTCAAAGAGGTTGGAGAAGATGAGGTATTGAGAACCCGAAAGATCACTTTCTTTTCCAGGCTAGAAGTTAAGGTCACAGTTCTTGTGGCACAATCTATAATTCCTTGGTATCGAGTTAACCAATTCATCCCTAGGATGACATTGATATCTCTGAATTTTATCAAAAACAGATGAGTTAGGAAAGATACCCCTAGAATCTCTATAGTCACAGATGGACTGCAAAGGATGGTGGGCATCTGGCTACCCAGAGTATTCACCACCACGGTATTCCTCATTCTTTTAATGGGTATCCCATGTTCATTAGCAAACCCCACTGACATAAAGGAATGTGTAGCACCAGAATCAAACAATACTGTAGCAGGTACTGAGTTAACAAGGAACATACCCAAGATGACGTCTGGCGCCGCTTGGGCTTCCTCTGCAGTGACGTGATTTACCCGAGCTTTGACCATGCTCGTGGCATTCTGTCCCGGTGCGACTTGCCTGGCGCGCTTGGGCTTGGGGCACTGATTGGAGAAATTCCCTAGGTCTCCACAGTTGAAACAAGTCAACGGTTTCCCACCAACTTCCTTCTTGGCTTGCTGGTTAGTTGCTGTGACTGGGACTGGCCGAGGGGAAGGACGGTTTGCTCCCATGTTGCCACCAGTGGTGTTGGGGTAGACATGGCGCTGCAAACGAGGTGCTGATGAAGATCCTCCTTGCTGGGTGTGCGGCAGTCCCACAATACGCGGCCTTTGACTAGAGGATTGTTGTGACCGAAAACCTGCCATCCTGCACTTCTTTTGCTCCATCGTGTGGTGTTTGTCCTCTTGGCGAATGGCTTTGTCCACCAGTTTCTGAAAATCTGCATAGTCACTAGAGAGACGTTGAACTGAAAGTTCATCATTCAGTCCATCTAGAAACTTTTCTTGCCGGTCGGCGTCAGTGCTAACGTCTTCCGGTGCATAGCGAGCAAGCCGATTGAACTCATAAAGGAACTCGGTCACCGACCGATTCCCTTGCTTCAATGCTCGAAACTCCCGCTTCTTCAATGCCACTACTCCCGCAGGAATATGCGTCTTCTTGAAAGTAGTTGCGAACTCAGCCCAGGTGATAGGCTGTCCATCCGCTCTGTTAGCTCTAAAGTGGTGCCACCACTCAGAAGCTGGGCCGTGTAGCTAGTGCGAGGAAAAAGAGACCTTCTCTTGATCTGTGCATTGTAAAAGGTCCAATTTCTTTTCAATAGCATGCAACCAATCCCCTGCTTCCACAGGATTAGTTGTGCTAGAGAACGTGGGAGGCCTCACTCGCAGAAACTCCGAGAGCTTGTTCTACGGTGGAGGAGGAGGTGCTTGCTGCTATGCTTGGTTCTGTTGTTGTTGTTGCATCTGCTGAAACATCATGTTCATCAGATGTGTCTGGTTAGCCAAGACTTGGGCGATGGTCAGATTGTCGTCCTACTGTGGCGGTCCATTGGGTACTCCTCTGCGGTTGTTGTCCCCACCGTTGCCATCATGATTCCCACCGTTACGTGTGTTCACCATCTACAGAGCAAAGACGAGAAGAAAGGGAAATGCCTTTGAGACGGATTTCATATTACTTAAACTTTCACTTTATTTGCTCTGAACTGAGTGGTTAACATTTGTCTACTTTAAACTCACACCATCAAGAAACTCCTAATATAAACAGTTACATCACCACTCCCTGACATAACTGCTAACTAACCCCCACACACACAAGCATTTCCTAACCATACAACCGCTAACACAACGATCTAAGGTAACTGATGCTAAGGTGCTACCATGGCTTCTCAACGGGGCAAAGGGCTTCTTCTAGCATCCGAGTTGTGTTCAGGTTCTGTTTCGTCGTCTTGAGTTGATCCCCACTCCACTTCCGATGGAGTGCGAGCTCCACTATCCTCTGATCCCTCCGAAGGTGTGCTGGCTTCTGACTCCTCTGAGTCTGCTTCTGCATCATCAGTGTGTGCCACCGATGAAACTACCCGTAATAAGACCTGGTCATTGAGTACACGGGTCCTTGGCGCCAACTGAATCCGAGGTGGAAGACGAACTCTCTTCCTTGCAGTAGTGTGGATCTTAGCTCCTCCAGGGGGTGCTTCTCCTTTGGCTAAGGCCAACTCCCGCTTCAACCGATTCACTTGGTTTTGTAGCCTACAGATCTTGGTGCGATTCTCATTCTCCCGTTCATGAGCTGCAATCACCACCTCTGCTTGAACGTCGTCCATGGCACTCAACATCCTTACCAGTCGTTGAGTGGTTGCACTGTTCTCTGCTCCGGGGTCTTGATAACTGCTGTACTCATCATTGTGGGTTCTTGCCGGATGGTAGCGGTATGCTGTATTTCTTAGACGAACGGCAAAATGCTGACGAAGTTCTCCAATAGCCACCAAAGCTACTTCCTAACAAGTATGCTCATAATTTCTTCCTCCAGCTCCAAAGATCATGGATGGGACCCCCTCTTGTTCACTGGAAATCATGAGGCGGACACGGCACTTCTCTTCATTAGGGTTGTGAGTGACTTGTCTATATTCTGGGGCTGGATTGTACCCTATGGCGAAGGCCATATCTCGTAACTCCTTGACGAATCCACCCACTCCGAACAGATGTACTGGCTCCTGGTTGTCCATCTACAAAGTACGGAGGAAAACGTATCGATTTGATAAAATTAACAAAACAGAGTTTATCTAAAATAAAGGAATGAAGGGGTAATAAAATCAGGTCATAACCAGTACAGTAATGAATGTACGGTAGTAATTAAGACAAAATTAGTAGATTGCAAGAGAAAGAGGAGAGAAAAGTGCTAATAAAAAAATTTTCTTTTTTTTTCTCAGAGGGCTCTTAGGGTACCAAGGGGCTTTTCCTACAGTCAAGGTGGCTCTGATACCAACTTGTCACGCCCAGAATTTTCATCCAAAATTCTAGAGTTTTATTGTGTGTAAACCCTTATCCAGGAATCAACCGAGGCACACATGACAAAATTGATAATCAAAGTAATGGTTTACATGGCATAAGCATTTATTACAGAGGTGAATGGTACCTCTCAAAACAATAAGGTTCTAACAGCGGATAAATAAATCGTAGCGTGACGACTCCCACTCCACGCACTTGACCGGGCTCCCTCTCAGTCTTCCAAGTAGTCCTCTTCACTGTGGTCCTCCTCTGAATGATGATTGTTGATTGCAAGGTGAGTACATGAAATACTCCGCAAGCCACACAGCAAATATGCAAGTGCACGGGATAACAAAGGATGGCATAATATGGCTCAAAATTGCGTAAAAGCAAGTAATAAAACATTTTGAGAGAGTAATAAAATATTAATTAAATAACAATATTGATCAACACTATACTGCTCACCAAAACGGTGTAGGCCCAACCACTCCAAACTGGAGCTACACATGTTCCACTATTCAACCATCCAGTTTTAAATGAGGTGGGACTAATCACAAAAAACATTGCTAGGCCGCCCTTAACCGTGGGCACAGCTATTCGAATAGTTTTACTCTGGCCAGAGGTGTACCAATTTACCCACAAGACACAACTCCACAACACATCACTGTGCCCCTCAATACCACCACGGTATCTTGGAAATGAATTGTGATAGGACCCTCCATGTAATCCGCACAACAAGGGAACCACCCGTTGGACCACTAGTCTCCGGTAGGATTGATCCGATATCTCGGCTGGGAGATGATCCAACGCCCAAGACATGGACTTATTGACACAGCCATGGTGGTCTTATTGACACAGCCACAACACACCATGGTGGACCCCGGTTGAACGTACTACACTTTGGTTCCCACCATTACCCATACTAGCTTGTAGTTAGCACGAGTGTTGCTTCGCAACGGGTAGTCCGCGAACCGGTCCTTAACTGTCACGAGCACCGCTAGCAACAAATCCAACCCTGGTGCTCGCAACCCATCTTTTATTCAAGTTTTAGCAAACCATTAAATGTCCTTATACGACCACCGTCGTAAATGGAACATCATTCCATGTGGCTGAATAGTAGTATGGAAATTATTGTGACAACCCATAAGTTATCCTATTATTTGCTAGGCATGGCTAAGCAGGGTCCTAGAGTTATTCTAGCTAACCAGTAAATAAAGTTAGCTAGTCAAATTACCCCATAGGCACAATGTCAGGTAATCAAAGCAAAGGGGTCATAAACAAAGGTTAAGGTTTCCCTGTCCCGAT
Organism: Oryza meyeriana var. granulata; assembly: GCA_003991445.1. Classification (NCBI taxonomy): domain Eukaryota; kingdom Viridiplantae; phylum Streptophyta; class Magnoliopsida; order Poales; family Poaceae; genus Oryza; species Oryza meyeriana. The sequence continues at coordinate 188,586 of RYFJ01000812.1, read as the reverse complement.
GACATTCCAAAATAAATACAGCGTTGAAAGAAAACATAGCTTTAATCATAGGAACAATATATTCAATGAGAAAAAGGAATCTGTGTGACTTGCCTTGTAGCTCCACACAGTCTCCAACACCTGCCTCGACAAACTGCGTCACTTCCTGAACGTCGGTAGCTATAGGCAATAAACAAAACAAGCAAAACAGTACATCAACACACATGAACAGTACAATATTATATTTTTAATGGATAGTTCATGATTTTTAGAGAAATTAGAGACTTGAACGACCTCAATCCGAGTTCGTATGAATTAGTTATGATTTTTAGAAGTTTTAACCCTTTTATAGCCTATTGAAAAGAATTAACTGATTTATTATGTCATTATTGAATTAATTTTATTCAAAAAAGGGATTTATGACGTCACAGGAGAGAGGAGACTCCCAGCTAACCAGTGGGGCCCACTGTCGGCGAGAGAGAGGCATCGGGTCCATGGTGGACCGTGTCCACCGTGGTCCACAAGGAGAATCCGACGGCTAGGGTTCCAGGGTTTGGATCGGACGGCCACGATCTAGCCACGTGTCTAGGTCGATCGGAAGGCTGAGATCTAACCTATAAGATCCGACGGCTACGGTTGATCCTGATCGGATCGGCTGACGGCGTTGAGGTGGTACCGAGCTGGCGCACACACGACGACCACGTCGGCGGCCACGGCGGCTACAGCGACGGCGACGGCGCTAAACCCGATGGTCGACGGCGATCGGCGGCGCGGCGACGCACGAGGAGAGTGGGAAAGGGTAAAGGGGGTCAAGGCGATCGTTACCGAGGGTGAAACCGCGAAGAATGGCGACGGAGACGGCCGGCGGCGAGCTTGAGGCGGCGGAGGGCTTCGGGTCTTTGTCGACGGCGGCGTTTTGGCGGCTCCCGAGGGCTGAGCAGTGGCGGCCTGGCTTCTGTGAGGTCCGGTGAACCTAACCGAGGCGGCAGCGAACTCCGACAGCGGCTGCGGCGATGGCGGCGTGCAACCGAAGCTTGACAGCGGCAGTGGAGCAGGCGCAAGACGCGGGGAGATGGCTAGGGCAGGCTAGAGCTTGATCTAAAGCGCGGAAACCAACCTAGGGGTTCCGGGGTCGCTATTTAGGGCGGAGAGGGACGGAGTCCGGCTCGGACGCGACGGATTTTGCGGTGGCGCCGGTTAAAGATAGAGGTACGACTCGGGAAGCTTCGGGTCTCCGCTCTACGCACGTTTCGGCTCCGGATTCTTGGGGATTAGGTAGAGGGAGATAAGGGCTTGGTTTTCCCTCAACCGATTTGGAGAGACCGAGTCCGAGATGAGCGGATTCGGCGGGATTTGCGGCGGCGGCGTTCGGGTGCTATAGTGCCCCCAGGCGGGAGGAAGACGACGACGGCCCGACAGGCGGGCCCCACCTATCGGTGGCTGCGGTGACGCGAGCGGCCGTGGGCCGACTAGCGCGCACGAGGAGGGGAACGGGCTGTGCATAGTAACGGGCCGAGAATTGGCCCAGCAACTGTGGAGGGGTTTTTAAAACCTTTTTCTTTTTGTTTTAATGCTGTGAGTTTGTTTATTTTGTCAAAAATACTTCCCCTAATCAATTAATTCCTAGAAAATTCCAGAAATTAAATAATTAAGCAAAGAATTTTATAAAGTTATTTGCATGTCCATTTTTCTTCAGATTTTTCCTGATTTTATTCTTTTCACTCATTGCGACTTTTAATTAAATTTCTAAAAATCTATTTTCCACGATATTTTATATAGGGATAATTTTCAGGGTGTTACATCGATCCACACTGGCTATTAAGTAAATATCTCAGATGTTTCAAGCCCATACCCGTACAAAGCTAGCCCCAGGAGTTAATGCTAGCTCTACACTTTCATCTTAGCAATTGGTACAAAGCATAGGGCATATACATAAATACAATTCAGATTACATCTAATTATTACATAGGCCGACCGGTCAAATAATACGGTTCAGCGAAAGCATGTCTACCCAACCACAGACAACCGACTAGGGGTAGGCCCCTAATAGAACCATCTTGCAAAGAGAGCAACGGATCCCACATAGCACTCTATCTAAGTAACACCACCTGCAACATGCCTAAAGCAACAACATAGAATAAAGCAAGAGTCAGTACATTACCGAAGTAATGTACTGGCAAGGCCAAACCTAAAACACTACATGCAAGCTTAAGTCAAAGGAGTGGCTATTTGTAGGTTCAGTTTTGTGTAAAGCCAATTTAGTTTACAAACATTTGCAACGGTATTTAATAAAATATTAGAAACATGTATAATAAGTAAAGGAAGTGATCAACATAATATTTTACCTGCTTGCTGCCCTCCAAGGCAACAAGCCACTATAAACATCATCATAAACATAATAATCAGCAAAAATCACCAATCCATGCCCCAATTTCATGAACATGTTTAGAAAGGATAAAACTATACTCATGACACTTCACTAAGCCACTCATGAGCGCGAGCACGGCTAATCGATTAGTTTTGACTCTGTAGAGTTTGTAAAACTTTACCCACATGATGTGATTTCTCTAGTTTGTCCAGTATCCGTCGGTACCACCACACTCTACACGTTGAATGTAGTCTAGAGGTCACAACGTAGCCGTTATATTATCTAATTGCCTAACCTTGCATGAGCACAATGGGTGGAACCACACCGAGAGGTAACCTCAATGCCGCTAGGTGGCGGGCCCACACCTTAAACCTAACGTCATGGCGGCAACCCACTTGGTTCCCCACGAGGCACTACATTGTTGTATTGCATAGGCTTAGACGTCCATGCCATGAGGTGGAACCGTCAGTCCTCCCCTCACGGAACACACACGGGGACGAATTTGGTCCCAACACATAACACACACATAGGTAGCTCCTATAAACCATCGCAAAGACTGTTCATACTACAACAGCCTCCCAAATGCAAGGTTAGACAAATATACAACTTAATCGGCTAAGGCCATCCCATAATAGCACATGCGGTTGTATTGTATACATTAGTTGGTGACATAGAGTTCGGTCCTTAATCGACTTAGGTGAACACTCCCCCTATCGACGTACAACTACCACCATATGCACGTCACTTGCCGCCCAAGTCTAAAATCAGGGTTTTCATCATTTTAGTTCACAAATAACTAGAGGCTTCACCTCTATTCAGAAGTTGTAAACTTCCTATTTTCAAATGTATAAAGTGATCACAATGTTATTTAGCATATTACAAAGCATGGCTAAGTATATGAAAACATAATAAGCAAATATAAGCCCATTTGAGAACATGGAGAGTACTCCCATCCATTCTAAGTTTACAATCAGCAAGGAATACAAGTTCCTAAGCTTGAATATGCAGCAAATAGGTTATAACTACCATTTTCCACATTTTAAATATCGATAGATGCAATTATGCATGCGGTTTTGCAAACAACACATTTCATTCCCCAAAACATAGGATTCAATTTGTTTAAAGGAAAAGGGAAGAATACTTGCCTTACTCTTGGATATCTAGAGAAACAATTACTTCACTTCTTCACTGACTTCGAATTCATCCTCTAAAAACAAATTTAACGTAGATCGAATAAATAGCAAATAATGCAAAAAATCCAAAATGCTCTAATATGCATGAGGCTTATGCAATTAGGTACTGACCTAAAGTGAATTAAGGTAAAGTAATTTCTATTTTATCTCTTTTTATTTGGGAGTTATGAATTTTGCAATTTCTATTTTTGTAATACAGTAATTATACCCTATATAGATTTTAGAGATACTTTGTGAGGCGTTTTTCCCAGTGTGAATTTTAGACAGTGGATAGGTATTGATTTTAGATGATTTTTAGTTAAGGGAGTTCTATATTATTACTTTACACCTCGAGATATAAATTCTAGAAGCTATACACATGAAATATGGTGTTTGTACCCTGTGTAAACTTTAAATTGTATTTCTTGAGGTAGTCTTGTCAAATTATTATTTACATTATTAGAGAGTACAGTTTTAGATGAAATATGGTGAAAGAAGTTCTAATTTAGTATTTGGCATTTGGGAGATATATTATTTGGAAGTCTTTTACGTGAATACGTCTAATTACGAAATAATGTCAAATATCCAATTTACTCTAATGTGTGTGAGACCTATGCAGTGGGTTGGTACTGGTCCTAGGTGAATTTTAGTGAAGAAACTTCCATTTTATCAACTTCTATTTAAGAGATTTAATTTTGGCAAGTTCTAGACATATATACGGTATTTATACATGTATTTTAGCATACATGTGTTTTAGGATTAGGTTTTATGAAATCTAACTTTACATACTTAGAGAAGGATGCACTGTGAATTTACTGCCATTTGGGTGTAATTCATTTAGAGTTAAAATAGAGTTTCTATGATTTTTAGAAATTCTTGTACCTTTTATATCCTATACAAAATATTTATCTATTATACAAAGCCTAAAGGTGTTCTGTATATTAATTTTAGTTAATTCTCTGTTTACAGAATTTAAGAGCAAATTAGTATGAAGCTAACAAAATTGGATTCATCTCATTTGGAGCTAATATAAATTACCTATGAATTTTAGAAGTTATTACACATTTTATACACTAATTAAAATATTTATCTATTATCCAATTTATAAAAGTATCTTTTGTACAAGTTTTATCAAGTTTCAGTTTGCAGCAATAAAGTGCAACAATTTGTGGTCTTATCGAATGTTGATTTACTACGTTGAAGTTTAAAGTGAATAAATTCTAAATTCTTAAAAAGTGTTTATGGGTGTTTATCTATTATATTTTTTTTAAGGTACTCTAAGTACTAGATCTTCTAGATCTTAGTTTACAGAAATTAAGTACATAATTTTGCAATTCCAACAAATTTTGATTCGTTCAATTTGGAGTTAAAATGAATTAGTTATAGATTTTACAAGTTTACATATCTTTCAGTTGAACAAATAATATATTAACCCTTTTCTTCTAATTTCTCAAATTTTAAATTAGTTGGGTCCATTGGTCAGTGAGAGGCAAAGTGCAAAAGAGTCCCTGTAGTGTTGGGAAATCAACCGCACTCCCTAGCCATGTGTGTAAGGAGATTTCATTAATAGCGCTTGAGTTTTTATATATTTACAATTAAGTCCTCGGGTCCACATGTAAGTCTAAGTGTTCTTTCGTTTTAAACCCTGGAAGTTTTAAACTCTTCCTAAACATGTCCCCACGCCTTTGACCGAACTAGCCCGCATGTCAGTGGGACGGCAACGGCGTACGGCTGGGCAGAGCAGAGGCAGAGGCGGTCGGCGAACTTCACGGTCGCGTTGGTAGTGACCTAGGCGGTTTTGCGCAACGCGGCCAACATAAAAATTGTAGCCAGTCCCACGGCAAAGCTGTAGTTGGTGGTGGCACAGTCTGCGGTGGCCGGAATAGGTGGCAGTGGCAGCACGAGTGGCGGTGTAGTTTGGGATGGCGAGGCCGATCGAGCTACGGCTTGATTTAATGCAAACTAGCACATGCATGGGCGTCCACCTGGTACCAGGGTGCTCACCGAAAGTCCTGCAGTGACTGACGAGGCTTGGACGGTGGCAGTGTCAATGTTTTACACCGGCAATATGAATATGGGGCTACCCGGCAGATGGAAACTCGGTGGATTGCAAAGGAACACAGAGGGATTTTATATTGGTTTAGGCCCTCGATGAGAGGTAATACCCTACGTCCAGTTATAGTGTTATTCCTTTGAGGATTTGTGTCGATCTATGATCTTCTACCCTCAGAGGGCGCCCTGCCTCCCCTCATATACTGGGGGACAGGGGTACAAGGTAGGAGTCCCAGCCGGATACGGCCAAGGGATCTCCTCTTAGAGATACAATCTACCCGACTAGGATTGTATATTCATTATTGTACAAGACAAAGTCTGCCGGGTGCTACTATATCTCTAATTACAAGGCTAGGCCCATCCTCTATCCGAGTGGCCCATATGCTTGTGATGAGGTACTCGAGGCCCATGGCCTCCACAGTAGCCCCTGAGACCTTCATAGTGGAGTCACAGCTGATGCCGAGTGCTCAACCTCCACGGTGAAGACTGCCCGAATGCATTGCTTCTGAGTACCCTTTGTCCGAGTGTGTCTTCTTCCCGAGTCCTGCTTCATGTCAGCTGGCAGCGAGGCTATGAAGGGCTTCATGTAGATGTATGAATAGTGTGCGCCGAATAGGCGCACCTATTAGGTGTATCCCCCGACTTTGTGCTTAATTGTGAAGACAATTAAACATAAAGTCAAAGATCTTTAACCTTGTAGTCTTTCCCGAGTAGTATACTACTAGTATATGAGACTCTTTGGTATCATGTCAACCGGAATATGATTTATAGTCTTGCCGAGTAGCATGCCACTCGCATATGGGACTCTTCAGCTTCATGTCAGCTGGAAAAGGGGGTTTATAGTCTTTCCCGAGTGGCATCCCACTCGGAAGTTAGATTCCTCAGCGTCATGTCAGCTAGAAAGAATATTTATACTCTCTCCCGAGTAGTGCACTACTCAGAAGTTAGACTCTTCAGCATCATGTCGGCTGGAATAATGTTGCTCATGGCAACTGTTGGCCAAGCATGTAGGCCGAATACCACTTTATGAAATTAAATCCATTGCGTGGTCAGGTGTACTCGAGAAAGATACATGCATCCCCAATTTTGATGAAGACCAGCTTGTGATCCTTCTAAGGATATATCCTCGATACCTGGTGGATAAGACAGATACCCAAACACATGTGTTCAGCAATTAGGCCTTCATGAAGCATATCTGTTTACCTTATCGGTTCCTGTTGGTAGCACCAGCACTACGATTTTATCACAGCCAGCGAGCGGCCCATATTGAGTGTGCTACTGTAGAAACTCATGTCTTGGTGGTCTATTACCAAATAAGCCGGCCTAAACCGACCTACCTAGCGTAGCTCTATAAAATTGGCATCCCTCGCATGTCAGGATGAGTATTTCAGCGTCGATAACCGCAATCAGCCATAGGAATCCTTGTCTGCAAGCCTTTCCGACTTATGTTCTGGATGCAGCCTGGTTGCCACAAATGCCTAAATAGGTGTATTGAAGAATCTGCTTGCCCTCCCCAGGTGTGACACAGTGCATGAGAACTCCGGATGCGCTTTGACGACGTAGATCTTCTCTGACTTCGGTAAAGCCGAATAAGGTACCCGAACCTTGCATTAGCATAGGATTCGGCTGGCGGCCCTCATGGGGTGTACCCTATCCAACAGAGTTATGGCCAGATAAGGTACCCGAATCTCACATTAGCACAGGATTCGGCTAGCGACCCTCATGGGACGTACCCTATCCAACCGAGTAGGACACAAGCCCCAACTGGCACCGGAGGTCGGTTATTAGCTGAATAAGGTACCCAAACCTTGTATTAGCATAGGATTCGGCTGGCGACCCTCATGGGGCGTACCTCACCCAGCGGAGTGGTGACCAAATAGGGTATCCGAACCTAGCATTAGCATAGGATTCGGTAGGCGACCCTCATGGAGCATACCCTACCTAGCCGAGTGGTAAGCGAACTCCGACTAGCGTCGGAAATCGGTTGTTAGCTCACATGGAGTGTAGCCGAGGAAGATGACGTCCCGACTGGCTCAAGTACTTGGTCAGTAGCCCTCATGGAGCATTCCGAGCGTATCTTGGCAGACTAGTCCAGCCCTCGAGTGTACGAGATCGGCTCGCAGCCCTGAGTTCCTGTCACGTATATCCGGAGCTAGCCCTGCACTATAAAGATATTGGATGAGTAACATCTGATGATGAAAACAATCACCCAAATAATATTTATGTATTTTACAATATATGTAAATACGTGTTTTTCCTCTTATTGATATTAATTTCCCCGAGTAGTTGACCCTTTACGTTTAAGCACTCTACCCGACTAGTCATAGCTCCCTAGCGTCGGGACTTGGCTCATGGCTCTTTCCCAGACATGCGTTTTGGGTGACTTGAGTTCGTCTTTCATGGAGCAAAGTTTCACGGATCGAAATTTATGCTACTCAAGTACTTTTGCAATCATTTAAGAGCAAAAACAGAAAAAAGTGCAGCTTGTACACCTATTAGGTGTAAGCGGCTGCAGCATTGGCAAAGCCAAGTGAGGAAATATTTATCAGAGAGCGAGTTAGCTGCTCGGTATTTAGGAGTGGGGATGCCATCCTTGCGTTTGGGCTTTTGAGCCCCCGAGCATGTCACTTGTTGTTCTGATAATCTTCAGTTGTAGAAGGCTGAAGACGGTTGTGACTAACTGCCACAACGAAGCCGTCCGACTTGCGTTTACGATTCCTAGCTTTAGTCTGGACCGCGTCGTCGGTGTCCTTCCGCTTCTTCTGTTAGGATGCCTTTTTGTCATCGAGGGCCTCAGCAACAGCATCGGCTGAGTCAGCGTACTTGTTCGCCATGTCGAATAGAGCCTTCACAGAATTGGGAGGCTTCCAAGTGAATTTAGCGATGAACGAGGTGTCTTTGACTCCTTTTCGAAAGGCAGCGATGACGACCTCGTCCTTGATCTTTGGGATAGAATTTTTCTTCTCAGAGAACCTCTTGATGAAGTCACGAAGAGACTCATTCTTCCTTTGATGCAACTGATATAGGTCGTGCTCGGAAGATGGCCTCTCGTACATCCCTTGGAAGTTGGTGATGAAGCACTCCCGGAGTTCTCCCCAGGAGCCGATTGATTGCTTGGGAAGTCCTGTTAGCCATGTCCTTACCGAGTCGGCTAGAGCAATTGAGAGGTAGTTAGCCATGGCCTTGTGATCTCCTCCAGCTGCTCGGATTGCCAAAGTGTAGACTGTGAGCCAAGACTCGGGGTTGGTCTTCCTGTCGTATTTTTCGATTCTCGTAGGCTTGAAACCTGATGGCCAGTCAACCTGTTGTAGCTCCTGGGTGAAGACCGGTACTCCTTCATCTTCATGAGGGCTTCGGCTTGGCCTACGACGACAAAACCACTCGTGGTGGAGGCCGAAGCGCTCGTTCTCGTCTTCCAATCGGCGTTGCTCCTCTTCCTCTCGTTCATGGCATCGAGCGTTGATGTCCTGCCGAAGGTCACGCCGTAGTTGGCCTCGGAGATCCTGATTGTCCTGATGCTCGCTTTGACGCTGCCGGTTGTTGTTGGGGTTGCCGAGTGACGTTTGGCGTGACTCCGTGTGCTGTCGACTAGAGCCGGCCACTCGGCGTCGCTTTGAGGTGGACGAGACTGCCGTTGGGGATGCCGACTGGTGGGTCGGTATGAGGGTATCACCCGACTGTTGGTGCTGCTGACATGCAGCAGCGGTAAGCATGGCTTTTATCCTTACGATCGTCGGGGGTGGCCTGGTGATCAGGCCCGAACTGGAGTGTATTCAGTAGAGTTGCAGCAGCCACAATGTTCTGTTGAGGAGTAACGAAGACGTCGTGGTCGCTGACTCGGGTTTAGAGGATTTGTTGCTGAGCGGTTCACCCAGCCTTGCGTAGATCGTCATTGCGGGCATGCAGGCGTCTTGCTTCCTCCTCCTATTGTTCTCGCAGTCGGCAGTCCTCCTCCTCTTGTTGCTCGTGTAGTCAGCGTGATTCCTGAGTAGGAGTAGAGCCTTTGGATGCCATGAAGATTTCTCGTGGCGGAGAGAAGCTTGTCGAGCTGCTGTCCGACTTACAGTCAGAGTCCGACTGAGAGTCAGAATCCAACTGAGAGTCAAAGTCAGAAAAATTGATGGGGGTGATTATAACTCCAACCTCCCTAAATCCGATCTCGAGCGGCTCTAGGCCATATCCGAGTCGAACTCCAGAGGATCGGGTTTGCCGCGTCGGATTTTGTTCGAAGATATCCGCAGCATTGCCGAGTTCGAACAGGAGATTGACGATCTCCTTCCTTAGCCCGATCTCGGCCGGCTCAAGACCAAGTCCGAGTCGAACACTAAAAGGAAGAGTTGTCCCAAGACCCGGGAAAGTGGAAGATTGCCGCAGCAAGTCGATGATGGTTGCTGCAGCATCATGTGGACCGACTGGCGCAAAGTCGGCTGATTCCTCGGCCGGTTGGATCAGGTCTGCGTCGGCCAAGGTGAGATTGCCGAACATGTCGGCGATGAAGTCGAGGCTTCCGAATGAGATTGTATCTCCGGGGGAGAATTTGCCGCCGTCGACTCCGGTTGCTGGATCCATCGAGCTTGTAGATGTAGATCTCGCCGAAGCCCCTACCTGGCACGCCAACTGTCGATGTTTTACACCGGCAATATGAATATGGGGCTACCCGGCAGATGGAAACTCGGTGGATTGCAAAGGAACACAAAGGGATTTTATACTGGTTCAGGTCTTCGATGTGAGGTAATACCCTACGTCCAGTTGTAGTGTTATTCCTTTGAGGATTTGTGTCGATTTATGATCTTCTTCCCTCAGGGGGCGTCTTGCCTCCTCTTATATACTGGGGGACAGGGGTACAAGGTAGGAGTCCTAGCCTGATACGGCCAAGGGATCTCCTCTTAGAGATACAATCTACCCGACTAGGATTGTATATTCCTTATTGTACAAGGCAAAGTCTGTTGGGTGCTACTATATCTCTAATTACAAGGCTAGGCCCATCCTCTATCTGAGTGGCCCATATGCTTGTGATGAGGTACCCGGAGCCCATGGCCTCCACAGGTGGCGAAAGTGAAAGTAGTCCGGCGGCGGCAGAAATAGCGGGACAACAACAACGGCTCATTCTAGCACCTGATCTATTAAGAGGAGGGACGCATGGGGTTGAGGACTCCCTAAAGACGATTCTTGCAAGAGGAATTTGATCGGGGCTCACCGGATGGCTTGGAATCAAGCACAGCGGCGGGTGGCCAGCGATGGGAAAGACGATCCCGATCTCGAGCTCCATGGCAGCGTAGCTCGATTCCTTCAGTTAGCGGGCTTCTAGGGGTGAGGTGACGACGTTGGTGCGAGGGCTCAGCTTGCGCCATCCTAGACCGGCCGGAACAGTGGCGATGTCACGACGGCGGTCTGTAGAACAGAGAACATGCACGGCGGCGACTTCGGTTGGCGATTCCTAGGGCAAGAGGTATAAAAATGGATTGGTTAGGAAGTAGTGATCATGTTCCTGGGGTCGGAGAAGGACGGTGCTCACTGGAATTGGATTGTGTGCGGTTGAACAGTCACTGGCGATGGAGAAGGACACTCGATCCCCGGCGACCCTGAGGTGTTTTCTTCGGTTTCTCGATGGGAACGTGATGAGGGAGAGGAGGAGAGATGGCTAGCACGGTTTGGAGTGAAATGTTCGAGGTTTTCTAGAGTGGAGCTTGTCTAGGTTCATCTGTAGGCTAAGGGAGGGAGAGGAAGGAGGATAGGACACGTTTGTTGTGCTTGCTGAGGTGTGTTCACTTCCACAGTGACCTTGGTGGGTCCCATGTGTAAGAAAACTTGTGTCACATAGGTTGAGCTAGGTTTAGGCCATGACTTAGTGGGTCCATGTAGTGAAGCTCTAGGAAGAAAAGAGGAGTATGGGTAGAAACCTTGGTGAAGCATACTGTCCTAGGGAGTAGTGAAGCTTACAAGTGGGCCATGGGTCTTGTGGGTCCCACATGGCAGTGAAATAGAGAGAGGAATCCTCTAGAGACTAAGTCCTGCTAGCTGTCAAACATGCAATCTTCACACTAGTGTTTTACCTAGTTACCAAAGGTTATTAATTTGGAGAAAATTATTGGAGGTAGAGGAGGATGTGTGTAACCTATTTACCAAATTTCATGGTTAGAAGTGATTTGGTTAATCTTTGGTCAAATTGTAAAGTAGGCATGGTGACACTGTTTTTTGCATCCATTTTATTCCCTAGAGCTTTGCACTTATCATTTTATGTGTTTTCTTCAAGAATTAAATTAGGCCAAATTTTCTGGTCTTGGGTTCATATTGGTACACACTTTGGTAGAAGGGCACTGCAAGAATAGTGTTTATCTTTATTTAGTGAAAATAAGAACTAAGCAATTTATTTTAGCTAGTTTTCCTGTTTTGCTGATTTGATAGATTTTATTAAAGTACTTATTGGAGTGATGAAATCATGTAAAATTTATAGTAGACTAAATGGGTTGTGTAGTGCTTATAGGAATTTTCCCATGTTTTTATGTTGTACCTATTATTTTTGGATTTTCTTTAGCCTATCCAATGCGTATGCACCCTATTATGGAAATGCACTTTAAGAGCCAAAAACGATGAAAAGAAGGCTTAGCACATGAAATGATGATCATTTTATTTATCTCCACATTTTCATGTCATAACTTTTATTATACACATTTAGGCAGTTTACACTTTCTATTTTGGTAAATTAATTCTTAAAATTTCTTTGTGAGGAACCTTAAAGCATTTTAACTCGATAAAAATTTCTTATGCATAATTGGATGAATTACTTCCATTTTTTATTTAACCCAAAAGGTTTCTAAAGATTTGTACTATGGATTCTTAAGCCATGTTGGTATTCTTTTATGTTGTCATATTTTGACCTAGGGTGGGTCCTAGTTAACAAAACCCTTTTTAAACTAACTCTAGTTAATCTACCTTTTTATTTCGATCTCATGCAGAGAAACTATATGATTTTACCTTCGATGGCTTTTTTAACAATTTGTTATGGTCGAATTTCGAAATTTGAAATTCCGGTATGTTACATTTACAAGGTAGAAAACCTAGTCGGATACGACCCAGGTTATTCCTTATCAATACATAGAGTCTGGCTAGGATTATATCCCTTTTCTTGTCGTGCAAGGTAACATAAATCCAAATCCTACTCTATCCCTAATTGTATTGGGCCAGCCCACCCTTTGTCTGAGTGGCCATATTTGCCTTCCTTGAGGTACCCAGGGCCTATGGCCTCCACACTTTGGAGACCCGGTGCTGCCTGGCTTCGTTTTCACAAGCGGCCTCCTTGCGGCGTGTGATGGCCATTTCCCGCGTGGCCACCGCCTCCTCGCAGCACGCGAGCTCCTCCTCGCGTTTGACCATCTGATCGAGATGCGCAAATGCTCGCTCCTCGATGGCGTCGAACAGCGCCTACTGGCACTTGACCTCATCCGCTGCCTTTTCTTACTCGGCGACGGCTGCGTCGCGTTCTGTGGCCAAGGCGTCCCTTAGTCTCTCAACCTCCTCCATGTCCTGGTCGTAGACCGCCTTGGCCGCTCGAACGTGGGCCTCCAGCAGCTGGCACCCCTCCTCGAGGCGCTCCCATTCTGCTGCTAGGACGGACCACTCCCCCTCGAGCTCCGCCTGCTAGGCCACGGCTGCCGCTTGGAGTAGCCCCACCATCTCCCGAGCACTGGTTAGCACGTCGGGGAAGGCCTCTCAGGGCCACCATCCACAGGGCCCTAAGCTGCCGTTGGCGTCCGCCCCGCCGTCGATGTGTGGGCAGGATCGCGACCTAACGAGGGCTGAGCCATCGGCCTCGGCCTCCGGCGCCGCTCCTCCCCCTTACGGCTGGGAGTACACAGGGGCTGCATCCTAGTGGTTAGGTGTGCCATCTGTAGACCCAGGCGCTCCCTCTTCGTGCTCAGGCGCAGCCTCCTCGCGTTAGGATGGACTGGCCTCGGGCCATGCCAATGCGGCCTCCTCCTTTCCTCCTATTTCAGGGGCACTCGAGGCCCCCGAGCTTGGAGCAGGCCCAACTTCTTTGGCCAACCTGGGGCACGTAGAGAAAAACAGAACCCCCGAGGAGATGTCAGCAAGTATTGTGAGAAGGAGGAAAAAACCAAGGATCACACAAAAAAAAATAGGGAGTCACGAAAGAATTACTTGGGCATCGGCCCGGTGAAGCCCCACTGCGAGCGCTCGAAGGGGCGCTCCTCAGAAGCGGGCGTCGCCTTCCTCTTCTTCGCCGGGGGGCTGCGTGCATCTCCTACCCCCGGCCTGGGCCACTCCTTGGGGCCCGTCGTCGTGGCCCTAGGCCTTGAGCTCACTGGCACCTCGGGGCCAGCTGTCCTGGTCTCTGGCGCCGAGCTTGGTGGCACCTCGGGACTGCACGGCCTGATCCACTAGCCTGGCGTCATTAGCCATGTTCCACGTGGTGGCGACCCGAGGTGGTGATGGTGGCGGCCACGGCTTCTATGACCTCAGGGGGCTTGGACCCCGAGGGCGTTTGCCCGCCTTCTTTGAGTCTCGGGGGTCCACAGCACTCCCTCCGGACCCGCACCCGAGTCCCGAGCAGCTTCACCATCGCAGCGCACCCCATCACCACTGTTCCCCGGGATTTGCATTGACTCGGGGGCCATCCCAAGTGCGTGCTCCTAGATCCCCCTGGCATGCACTTGGGGAGAGTCTCTTGTAGTACCACTCTCCCCTGATCGTTGCAAAGGGTGAGGTCCTCCCTGGGTAGGATGCTGGTGGCAGCGTCGCTGACATCGACGACCACCCTCAACATCGTCATGAGCTCCTCCTACCTCAAGTTGTGGTCCTCGCCAATGTGCGTCCGAGTGGGGTTGCGATGGCAGGTGTAGTGCCACGCTGGGCGGGAGGGCCATTGCAGCGGGGCCAACTAACGCCACAGGAAGTCACCCACCACCATCGTGGTGGTCAGCCCTGCTACGCGCAAGTCGGCGATCCGGTTCATCACCGGCTCAAAGTGAGGATCCGCCTTAGGGGTGTCTTCCTACGCCAGAGTGCGACGGGGCAGCTCCTCGGGGAAAAGAACACGGCCCTCGGGCTCCACCCCAAGATATACCCAGTCGTCGCGCCAATTGTCCCATTTCTTGCGCAGCGACAACTCGATGTATAGGCCCCTGGTGCCATCCCGTGGACGGAAACCGCAGTAGCCCATGGTCTCCTAGTCATCGGAATTCTTCTTCTTCTCGACCGGCAGGAGTGTGAAGAAGCGTTGGAACAGCGCCATGGACGTCATCACCCCCACAAACATCTCGCACGGGTGTGCGAAGATGGCTAGGGTGACCACTGCGTTGGGGACCAAATGCACCAGCCGGATGTCGAACGTCTCCAGCACCTGCACGAAGAATGTCGAGAATGGTGGCACAAGCCCGGTGGATGCGATGGGCAGGAAGAAGACAATCTTCCCCGGCCCTCATCGTGATGGCTCTCCTTGCATTAGGTGTCGGCATCAATCGCCAAACTCTCTCCACCCCTACCTCATCACTAAGGCATGAGGGCGGCGTGAGCGGCTCACTCTCGGCATGGTGGTGGGTTGGAGAACGAAGAATGCAAGAAAACAGAAGGCTTGAAGGCAGTGAGAGTTAGGAGCACAACGAAATCAACAGCAAGATGGCAAATGAAGCAGGTGCGGAAAGGCGGCGTGAGTGCGGCCCTCCTCCATTTTATAGGCCACCTCGCCTGCTCGCCCACCCGCTCGCGCACCGATCGAGGAAACATCTCCTCACTAGCGTAGGTAATCATTGCTTATCCCTAAAGCGCACAGTGGAGTGGGGGAAATGGAATGGCAGGTGTTGTTTCGTCTCCCACGTCGTTGGCCCATGCGCATGAAAAGCAACTCCACTCTGTACCGGGGTAACGGGCCGTGAGTGAACGAGGTGGGTTGTCAGGCGGCCCGACACCACGCTGCCACCACCCACTAGAAAGATGGGCCTCACCCCCAGTCTCTAACAAGCTGTAGCCTGGCGCTAAGGCCGGGGCTGCTGCCGGTGAAGTTGGAACCGAGGCTCCCACCACCAGCGGCTCGGGGCATCCTGGCACCACATCAACACACTGCCAAGAGCCGTACGCACAACTAACAGCAACTACGCACCTGAGGTCCTCCAGGTCCAGGAAGTAAGGCCCCGAGCTCATGACTTTAAGGGTCGAGCTTGGGGCGAGTCCCAAGCTCGTGGCCGCGGTGGCCATGCTGGGGGCATAACCTTGCCTCGCCCCCGAGCTCGGCTTCCCTGAGCAGCTCAGGATTGGCACAGAGGCAAAGGCATTAATGACGACGCAATGGAGCATGCTGCCTTGCTTCGGTCCTCCCACGCCTTTCCAATTAAAGGCGACGAGACATATATCTACCGGACGTGCAGCATGGGAGACAAGACAGCTCTGTACCCCCCGCTATGCACCATCATCTCACTTTCTTGGTAGGAGGCGAGGGCTGGCTGGCAGCGTGGTTGACTACCGCACCTCCCACCCAGCCTCATTGTGTTTTACCTACTTCTACAGAGGCTGACAGGAGGGCCCTACCGTCAGCGTGTCAAGCCCAATCTTTCTCAGCAAGCACTCGATGGACTCGATGGCCACGTCAGGACGTGTGGCAAGCAATTGCCCTCTCGGTCCGAACTGGCCCCGAGGGGCCCACAAGAGCACGGCGAGCGGACCCACCGGACAGAGGGCGGCAAAACCTACCATACCTAATTCTATAATAACGCTCTCTACCCCCATAGTCCAACAAGTGTGGTATTTCCCCAAGAGCTATAAGGGGAGAACCAAGACCAAGAAAAGGGGGATCAGATCTAGAAATTCTAGAGCCTAAATCTTGTAAACACCTCTCGCAATCAACCTAGTAAGAAATTAAGAATACAACAGGAGAAGGGTATTACACCACCCCGCGGCCGAACCTGTATAAACACTTAGCTGCATTTACTTACGCATCAATGTAGAACAAATCGAATGCATTTATCCCCCGACCGAACTCACAAAGGAGTCCCACAAGATCCCTACATACGGTTCTCATACACCGACAGCCGCAATCGGCGCCTCCGAGACAGACTTCGTGTACACGCCGATGCTCCACAACCCGAAGCACCCCTACTTCTACTTGGTGGCGCTCGAAGCCGTCTCGGTGGGCGGGACGAGGATCAAGGACCAACCTGAGCTCGGGTACGTCAACCACGACGGCAATGGTGGGATGGTGCTGGACTCCGGCACGACGTTCGCCAGCTGAGCGGCACGTTCGCGCAGGTGGCCGACGAGTTCGCGCGTACGATTGCCTCTGCGGGGTTCACCCACGCCGTTGACATGGAGGCCTAGACAGGCCTCTCCCCCTGCCACCAACATCGTGTAGAAGTGGTGAGAGTTTCCTTTGAAGCTTCCCTACCTCTCAGCCGTCTATTCGAGCCACCGCCATGACTCCCTTGTTCCAGATCCACCCCGCCGTTGCCAGCCGCCCACGGGCCACCCCGGCCATCAAGTTCAAGGAAAATGGGTTCCCCGTCGTTGGAACACGTGGTGACGCCCCTAGATGGCCGATATCTCCACCGGAGTTTGCCGGGCGTCCTTCTCTCTCCGTCGATGCCGAGTCCTTGTTGCTCGCGATCCGGCCATCTCAATCATCCTCTGCACCAGCCACAACCTCTATAATGGGAGCCACATCGTGGAACACATCTTTTCGTCGTCATCGCTGTCGTTTCTCCACCGGAGCCCGTCGCCCTAACACCCTGCATGTCTGTTCCCTATATCTGAACAGGGAAGAAGACAAACAGTGCCAGGCCGGCACTGTTCCTTCTCGATCAAGCCTAACCAGCCCACCGAACAACATAAACAACATCCGGACCCGAGGGGCATTTCTATCTTTTAGCATAATTTCTCTTTCTGCTCTCACCGAAAATAATAAAATAATAGGTACAGTGACCTCCAGTAAATTACTAAATTTTGAGAGTACGCTAGAACAGGTTCACAAGCAAGTTTCGATGTACTATAGTAAAATTTGTCTTTTTAATTTCTACAAAATTGTATACATGAGAATTAACTGCAAAAAGGTTTTATCCACAGAGAGTTTGAAAACTTTTATATTTTCACAGGGACACACTGAACAGTTTTTGGATCTTGCACTGAGCACCCAGCGTCGGTCCGACCGGCCCGAGAGTCTTCTTAGGCTACAGGAACAGGTTTGAAGGGAGAAGGCGATTCACAGGAGATTAGGGGAACACGAACAGCTCGTGCAGTGCTATTGGGCCACCTGGTGCACGCCTGGGCTTAGATGACCGCCTTGATAAGCGATTTAGGGCCGAGAGGGGCGCAATCTTCTGCTTTGGGGGCGCGGATTGTGTGGTGGCCCATGGCTGATATCTGGTAGTACCACTGCCTGTTCACCTTTTCTTACTTTTCGTCTGCAAACATCAGGAGAACTTCAACAGCATATTTCCAGAACAAGCATGCATTAAGAATCAACTAATGAAGGCATCAACTGATTTTTTTTCTCCCAGGGCATTAAGCTTGTTAGGATAGTACAGTCTGGAATGGCTGTATCAGCCTGTCCGGAGCTTTTGGGGTCCATTAGCAGCTTGTAATAGCTTTGTCTAACGAGTCTTGACAGACTAGATGCACCATGCATGTCCAGTAGGCACATGGCCTTATGCCAATCGTTGCACACCTTTGCAGCACCAACACAATACAATATACTAGTTGTGCCACCTGATTCTAATGCCTAATGACTAAAAACTGACCAAGATGCCTATCTAAAAGATAAAAGTAACAAGATCCAAGTATCAACTTGCCTACGTGCACAAGTTGCAGAGGCCAGAGGTGTAAATCACTCGTCCATTATCTATAAAAAAAGGGGGTAAAAATCAGCAGGGAAAAACATGCCACTGTTAATGTAATGTCAAGACGAATCAGACTTAATTCCTGATGCACATACTTATCACATCTTTTCACTAGTGCAACAACGGGTAATACCAGTGTATCACCTCAATTATTCAGTTTGATCCACAGACACATCACATATTAACAGCACAAAATGTTATTATAACCTTGAATATTAACAAATTTACAGCAAGAATAAACAACATATATACCATAATAACTAAAGAATCTGACAAACAAAATAACATCAAATGGGTTCAGATTTCTATCAGAAACTTGCGACACTATTTGCAGGCAAGGTGTCCGCATGTTTAAAAAAAAACCTTAACAATAGATCCCCAAAACTGTTTGCCTTACAATCCTGCTTACAAGGAGCGAGGCCAAAGGCTTCACATCCTAGTGCAAAACCTCAAGTGTTCTTTCTTCTGGATATTCTGCTGGATACTGGCACCATTGACTCAAAGCTCTCGTATCCATCATCAAACACCCTGCTGTGACGTAATAGCTGGCTTGCTGAATCATATCCCATGAGTCTATGAAGTGCCGAATCTGAAACCTTCTTGCCACTTTGTAAGGCAGTAAGCGCTGATCCAGCTTGAGTAGAGAAGGTTCTTGTGAAAGATGCTCCATATCCTTCATTTACACTGATAGGATCCCCAGCAAAGCACTCAGCAGAATGAGAAGTAGAGTCCTCAGGATTTCCGACTATGATGCCATTGTGCTTATTTGATTTTTGGGCTACCTCCTTACTGGTATTTGCACACGCCTGACGTACAGCAGGAAATGATAATACAAGAACCTTGGAGCACTGACCACACTGCATTTTGCCCATCTTTGTTTTTGACATGTAGATGTCTGATGGCATTTGAACTAAATTGAAACAGCTATTGCAGACCATAAATGGTGAAGCACCTGACACAGGCCGCAAAATATGCTTTCGCACCACTCGCTTCTGCTCCTTGTAGCTTGAATTGAATGACTCAAGATCAATGATTGTGCTTCCAGAATATGAGGGCTGGTAATATGAATTGAACTCCTCCCAAGCACCATAACTGTGTGGCATGTGGGTTTGCAAATGCCCAAAATGGCAGTGTGTGCATGAATGAGGTGGTGAGAACTGATTTGGTGGAGGGTAACCTGGTTGCTTTCCATTCCAATAATAGGACCCTAGAGTATAGGAACTTTGGATGGAATCAGCATCAACATTTTGACAATGTTGGTCAGCATAGTAGCTATCCAGTTGTGGCTGATACTCAATGCCTTTCATCCGATACCTATTCTCCAAGCCCTTTTTGCTAGAAAGCCTGTTTAGCTGATCTCTTAGCTCATCCATCTTCTTGAGGCGCTCGAGTCGATCAATCTTCTTGAATTTGTTTGATGTTTTCAGCGCCAAATCTCCTTGATTGGGAGACCCACTTGAGAGAGAACTTGAGGTCCCATCCATTTGCGACTCGATAAAGTTTTGAATTGACCTGAAGTCTTCAGAATCAAGTGAAAGTCCCTGATAAAGTTGATTACCTCTGTATTTATATGATCTCTCTTCTTTTTTCTCATTAAATCTAGGTGATTTGCAGTGAATTCCATCACTTGACAAGCTTGAAAAACCAGCAACAGCTGCATTATCCGCATGTACACAGTTGGTCACATTGTGATTCTCCATATGGCTCTCTTCCTTTTGTTTATTTCCATCAGCAGTTGGCTCATTTTCTTGAAAACATTGTCCAGATTTAAGATGTTTATCGAATGAAGAAATGAGTCCTTCACATAATTTTGCACTTTCAGCATCCAGCGACTGCAGATCCTTGTCATGCCCACTATGAATTCTCTGTGTAATGCCATTGTCTGTAACCATGGCATGCTCCTCATTCTCATGAACACAGTTGATCTCACTACCATTTTCCAAGAGACTATGTTCCTTTTCTTCAGTTTCATCAGCTGTTAGCTCATTCTGTTGAAAACCCTGACCAGATTTCAGATGCCCATCATCAAATGATGAGATGATTCCTTCACATGGATATGCACTTTCAGCAACCAGGGACTGTGCACCCTTTCCATGCTCATTACCAAAATCTCTCTCTGCAATGACCTTGTCCACAACCACAACATGTTGCTCCTCTGTTTCTTCTGCATCACTGAAAGACCTCTCCAGTTCTTGAATCAGTCGACCATGAGGATCACTTCGAGAAGCATCATTCATTTTGCCACCTGGAGAAAATCTCCTGCTACCAATTTGAAAATGTAGAGCCTCGTGAAGCTCATTGTTGTCCGTTACATCCAACAAGCTCTCTTCATCATCACTAAATGATAGAGATCTCTCCAATTCTTCAATCAGATCTTCGTGAGATTCAACACGCAAACCTTCATAAGGCTGTGACCTCTCCTCTATTTGAATCAATGCATTACAGGACTTAGCCTCAGTTTCCTTATACAGATTGGTTCTTTCATCTAACTCTTTGCAGTTCACATTTGTATTGCTGACAGAAAACATTCGGTCAGTCGCACTATCTACCTCCCCCTTCATACTATGATTATAAACTGCTCCTGGTTCCTCACCTGCCATGCTATCGACAGCAGCAACATCACTACCAGTAATTCCATCAGATGCGCAATCCATATTGAAGCCTTTCCCAAGGTCTGTATTTTCACTTTTGACAATATTCTCTACGTTGTCAATCAAGATGGGACTAGAATCAGCTCCAGTGCACTTATCATGTGCCTCTTCGATCATAGAACCAGTGTCTCGAATATCTGCATCAATTACAGGACATTTCTCCTTATTCTCATGCTCAGTAGGAGTTACACTCTCTACAATGGTCGTAGTTTGTTCTTGATTTACAGTGTGACAAGATTTTGCATTGTTGGTAGTGGAGGGAATGTTTTCCTCCACGGTGTCTTCACTAGGCTGAGCACTAGATGAGTCAATTTTCTGTTCATCTGAGCAAACTGATTTGTTGTCCTGAGGGGATCCCTTCAAGCTACTTGAAACATTATTGTGCTCGTCGGGTTTGGAACTAGTTTGTGTGACAGACACAACTCGATTCTTTGCTGCATCATTATAGATTTAATATAATTAAAAAAATGTTTTCTGAGGAAATGATGTAAATATTACTGAATCAGGAAAGGAGATATAAATCATATGAGATCTATACCTCTAAGAACAGCACCACAGCTGCCACACTGATAAACAGAAATGGACGGATATTCCACAAGAAGCTGGAGGCATTTCGGGCATCTAACGAACCGAAGCTTATGCGCTTCTGTCGACATGATCTTACCCCTCGCAATAAATGAACTGCAGAGGCTAGAGGTACTTCAGTCAAACGATACCATCTATGAAGATTTATAAACACCCTGTTGATAAAATAAATATCACACGAGTTATGATCCAAAGTCGGGCAAGTATTGATAAATATTGAGACTTTTAATTATAGCAACAGCCCTGTGTCGTATACATTAGGTAATAGTATGATTTGCCAAAGCAGGGGCAAACTGCTAGTCTTCTAGAGTAATAAATCTACAAGTAATAAATGCAATAGAAGGGAGTGGACTCAATTAGCCTGTGAGAACTAGATTTTTTTTCGCTGGACTCAATTAACAGAGTGTCTTTACAAGCGAAAGAAAACGAAGAACAGTAGCAGCAGCAGCAGATGATGCCATCCCATCACCGTGAAGAAGTAGATTTAAGCTGAAGAATCAAACTAATGCTACCTAATCCAGCAATCTTTACAAGAAAGCATACAGGCTGGTCCGCTGGTGGAATTGTGAAGACTAGTTGCAGATCTAGGAACTCAGTTTTGGAGGAAATCTACAGACATAGTACACAAGAAAGGGGAAAAAACAAAACCTTTTTCATGTCGGCGGCGCATCATGATCCTCAAGATCAATCCCCTGATCACTTGGCTTCTCCTGTCTCCCGTTTTCCTCCACCTCCTGACGACGACGCCGCCGCCGCCGCCGCCGCCGCCAAGACAAAGAAGCAGCTTGGGACGATCGCGGTGAGGCGCTGAATCTGTCGGCGGCCAGCTGCTCCAGAACACGAAAATGGAAGGGAAGAATACTAGGGCATTAAAGGGCAGCCCAAGGTTGGTCTATCTGATAGGACTAAACGAGGATTGAGGTTGAGGAATGGAGAGAGAGAGAGAGAGAGAGACAGAGATGGGAAGGAAGGAGGGACCAGGCAAGGAAGACGAGAGGAGGGTGTTGGGGATGAGACAAGAATGATGCTGATGATGATGGAGCCTGAACTGCCTTGGCTGGCTACTAAAAGTCTGAAAAGTATACACTGCCTGATCCCGACCCCGGCCGGGCGGCACGACGGTTTTCGTCAAATTTCAGCCAAATTTTGTTCGAATTTACTGTTTAAAATTTAAATTTCTTAAAAACCATTCGAAATTTGGCTTGAAAGCTTTTTTTTTCCTAGGTTGAAACCTCCATTTTTTTTACCATGATGTGCTCACCGTTATATCCCCACCAAGCATAATCTACTGAATATGGTTTATAGGACTTGTTTGTTTGTAATGGAGGATTTGAATAGAGTGATGGTTTTGTGATAATTTCTAACGGTATTGTTATAGCTACATGAAATAGGTTACTAATATTGTAGTAAGTTGATAGTTTAGCCATTAAAAATCTTTTTTATGTTAGCTTGTAATCAAAGCACGGCTTCCAATGGTACTACGGAGTATGTGAGTGTGGATGACTGGATGCCATGTATAGCAGCATAGCATTAGCATAGTGCTGCTCTTTTTCCCCCCTTCTTGATTATTACAGATTGAATGATTGATAGGTTGGTGCCGACACTAAGTTTGTACAGATTGGGAGAATAATGCTTTTCATTAAGTTTGTACGTAGTACTATTCACGTCCTAATCATCTCTAGCTCCTCAAGATTTTGGTGAGCTTGACATTTCAACCATTCAAGTGTACAGTAGCTAGCTCATGCATGGCCATTCGTTGAAACGGAAATTGGTTCTAACAGTTCATGCCAAATACGTGTAAAGAAGGGGGGGCAAAGCCATTAAGGGAGATTAGAAGAGCCTCTTCTGGCCAGCTCAAGACCAAACTAAAGAAACAACTCTACTCATATTCATACCAGATCGTGCACACACGCAATACGTATTTCGCAGGAAGTTTCAGGATTCCGTTTCGTTACGGCCTCAAAGTGCTGACCAAGCCAAGCCCAATATATAACTCTACTAGTAAAATACATGTACGTTACAACGTGTGACAATGACACCTAGTGAAAACATAATAGGGATCATGATCTGGTGTTGCACGTCATCTCACATCGTGCACAAAACGGTGACAAAGGAGAATATCAAAAAAAGAATATGAATCACGCTAGACATATTAAATCCACTCACATAAAAACCAAAAAGTAAAATTGGATGAACCGACGATGAACCTATCAAAGACTAGATGAATTGGTTAATAGTGGTGTGAACCTGTTGGACCACCCTGGTCCAAATCTAGCTTGGCGAGGCGGTTGGATTAAACCACAGTACACAGTACCAGATCGTATTGTTCATCTTCTCTCCGTGAAGTACATGTATAGGGAGGAGGCAACGGAGATGGGACGCCCGCTATGGTGATGGACTAACGAGAACGCCTTAAGTAGGATGCATTCCTGAGTACTGCTAGCTCGATGGTGTCAACGGTTTTCAGAGGGAACATCAGTGTTGGCCAGAACGACAGTTCCAGATTTATGACCCTAACGATGTCAGGCATGGAACTGGCGACTCCGACGAGAATCAGAAGGGAATGAGTGAGCATAACGTGTTCTCAGACGTGGGGATTTCGTTTTTGTGGTTATTGGAAAGAGATGAGTTGCAAATCGTGTCGGCGATCGTGATTGCCATAGTCACCTAGAAGCTCGGTGCTGGTGGTGGCTGGGGCTGGCTGCCTTGGCCCTTCCGCTGTAATGATTAGAAATTCAGTAACAAAGCAGCTGCCATAGTCGCACGCTGTAGGTAAAAAAAAAAAAAATCAAAGTAAGCATGCTGTAATTGGGAAATTGCGACATGTAGAATTATCATAAGTTAGAATTACTCCTGTCAGAGGATGGAACTCCAACCGCGGGAAGTTTGGGGACCCCCTTTGAGGTTTGGCCAGGGGAGTTATTCACAGACGGCAGCGGTGTCTGGGAGATGATCGATGCTCGGACGCCGGGGGCCCGGGCTGAGATGACACGCAAGGGAGACAGGAGAAGTAGACAGGTTCGGGCCGCGCGGAGGCGTAATACCCTACTCCTGTGTGTGTTTGCTATGTGGGAGAATGTAATTTACTGTTACAAGATGAACTCAGGGTGCTCAGGAGCTAGCCGCTCTCCGGGAGGAAGAGAGACTGAGAGCGAGAGAGCCAGAGAGACCGAGAAAAGAGCCTCCGAGAGTAGCTCGAGGGAGAGCGAGAACCAGAGATCGAGAGCCCTCTTACTTGCAGGCATGGATCCTCCTTTTATCGATCAAGGGGAGTCCAAAGTGCCGAATACATGGAGAAAGATTTTAGGTATACTATGTCTTGTCGTGCACGTCCGCGCCGCCTGCTGAGCCATGCCGGAGTCGGCTCGGGACGTCTTGTCGTCAGTCGCTCGGCGGCCGGCTGCGGGCGGCTTGGTCAAGGAGGTACGACAGTGCACGCCATCGCTGCCGGTGTGGAAAACTGAAACCCTCTGACCGCGCAGGGAGCAGGCTCACAGGGGGTCATCATGAGAGCCCACGCATGCCTGACCGGGCGACAGGCGCGCCGCGCCCCACCGCCCCGTCATTAATGTGGGTAGTTGGCGAGCTAATCCACTCGAGTCATGCTCATGCCCGGGGACAAGCCCCGGGAGCGAAGCTGCGAGCCCTGGGCACGGGAAGCGCGCCCCAGGCCCGGGAATGCTAGAGTGATGCGCCCCGGGACCGAGCCTGCGGGCCCCGGGATCGGAGGGCGAGACCCGAGCACGGGAAGCCCCAGCAATGTGTCCCGGGGACGCGCCCCGGGAAAGGAGCTGTGGGCCCCGGGCCCGGGGGCGAGACCCGGGCACGGGAAGCCCCAGCAATGTGTCCCGAGGGCGCGCCCCGGGACCGAAGCCGAGGCCCCGGGCACGGGGGTGAGACCTGGTTCCGGGAATGCCCTCGGGCCCCGGGGCCCGAGGTGGACGTGGGCGCCGTCGCGAGGCGCCCGGGAAAAGCGTACCCGGGCCCGGGCAGTACTCGGGCCCTAGGTGCTTGGCGGGGAAACAGCAGTAGCCGGCCGTCACCGATGCAGAATATGGGCCCCGGAGGAGCTGATGTGGCCGAAGATCCACGCGTTCCCGGAGAATGTGGGACCCCTATTTCCGTTTCGCCGACAACTCCACATTAACATATAATGTTTATGTCGAAGTATGTAGCTTTCGAATGGTGGGGATTAACATGTACACCAGCATGCAAATTTGGATCTCCATCAATCCACCCAAAGTATGTAGCTTTCGAATTGTGGGGATTAACGTAAAACGAGAAATATTATTAGTGTATAATTAATTAAGTATTAATTATTATAAATTAAAAAAGGATCTATTTGATTTTTAGAGATATTTTTATATAATTTTTTTTAAAAAAACATACTATTTTATGTTTTGAAAAACATGCTAATAGAAATCGAGAGAAAAAAAGTAGAAGCAGAAGCTGAACGACCTGTAAGTGTAAAGAACAAAACGTGCGGGAGCACGAGTGTGGCTCGCGTGCGTGCGGCCTCTTGTTTAAGCCTGACGAGTTGTATGCAGGAGAAGCTGATCTTGTGAATAATGCATGTTGTTTCCTTGTGAATTCAACTATGTCTCCCTGTCAATGTTATACGAGTAGGCGTGCTTGTCTAAAAAGCGGTTTACCGAGCACAACGTGCCACCGCATCGGCAACTTAACCACAACAGCCTGACCTTCTTCCGGCGCCCCGCGCACCTGTCCGGTGAAAGTCTAGATTCTGGTTAGGACTGGCTCGACGACTTTATATGAATTAGCAGTTTTTATCTCTCTGATCGTGTTCTGGATCTAATGTGAAGACAAGGTATGTCTGATTTTCTTCATGACTCGTTTAGTAATAATCAATTCAGGGGGTGGTTGAAGTATTTTAGGAGGAATCATAACAAATTCAGATATTTAGAGTTATAAAGGTGTGGCAGAAACATATATTATATTTTTTGACTTGTGTTTCTTGGCAGCTATCTGGCATTGGGTATATTGGGACCTCGAAATTTTCTGTGCTAGGGTGTTCCTGTTTTTTCTTTTAAGTCAGCGATATCTCAAACGCAATCTCCCGCAGAGTTTTTGCCTAGTATATTATTCTATTTCAGAGCTTCACCGGTGGTGCAGAGCCTGCGGCAGCAGGGTCCTGGATCGCCTCCTTCCCCCTTGAGGAAGGATGGCATCACAAGCGGCCTTGATCTCTTGCGTGACATCAGGAGTGGAGGCAATGGTCATCTAGCCGACAACAACGGCACCTTGTGGTCGAACAGCGAGGTTCTTGGTTTCCAGGCAGCCGAACAATCCACAGCCGTTCGAGCACAGTACCTTGGCGGTGGTGGCAGCAGAGACAAGGTCCTTGCTCCGCTCCTTTCTGCATCGATCAATCCTCCTTTCTACATCGATCTTGTTCGCGACGTCAGGCGCAGAGGCTAAAGCCAACCCCAAAGATGATCCTTTTTACATCGATCTTGTTTGCGAGTCGCAAGGTCTGGCGCCACGTTATATAAAGTGAATGGAGTTTGATGCCGCTGGCGGGCACGACTCTGAGTTGTGTCCGGTTTGGACTCGGGCCTATTGGTGGCGTTTATGGCGTTGCACGAACTGTTGATGTTTTGTATCGGCAATAATTATATGGGGCTACTCGTGAGACCTAAACTTGATGGATTGCAAAGGAACGCGAAACAATTTATACTGGTTCAGACCCTCAAGGTGAGGTAATACCCAACTTTCAGCTGTGGTGTATTGCCTTTGAAGTTTCTCTGCTAAGATTTTGTATGCCCAAGGGGACACCTTGTCTTTTCTTATATACTGAGGAGGCAAGGTTATAAGGTAGGAATCCCAGTCGGACTTAACCAAGGGATTTTCTTCTAGAAACACAATATACCCGACTAGGACTATATCCATTTCCTTATCATACAAGTTAGTATGCACCGAGTCTTATGGTATTTCTAATTACAGGATTAGGCACATCCTCTATCCGAATGGCTATAAAACTTCCCACGAGATACCCAGGGCCCATGGCCTCCATAGTAGCCTCTAAGACCTTCATAGTTGAGTCACAGCTGGTGCCAAGTGCTCATCCTCCTTGGTGAAGATTTCCTAAGTGTCTTGCTCCCGAGTACCCATTGTCAGAGTACCTTTTCTCCAAGTCCTACTTAATATCAACTGGCAACGAGGCTATGAAGGGCTTCATAGAAAAATATGAATGATGTGCGCCGAATAAGCGCACCTATTAGGTGTAGCCCCCGACTTTGTGCTTAATTATGAAACAATTAAACATAAAATTAAAAATCTTTAACCTTTAAATCTTTTCCTAGTGACATTTTTCTCAAGAATTGGATTCCTCAGCATCATATCAACTAGAAATATTTTTGCTCAATGGTATTTTGGCTAAGCATGTAAGCCGAGTACCACTTTATGGATTTTAACCCAATATGTGGTTAGGCGTACTTAAGAGATACCTGTATCCCTAATTTTAATAGAGACCAGTTGTTGATTCTTATAAGGATATATCCTCAATAACTTACTAAGTAATCCAGATATCTGAACACATGTGTCCAGGCGTTAGGCTTAACATAAAGCATATCTGATTATTTTGATCGGTTCCTGTAAAATAGCATCTGCACTATGATTTCAACACAGCCAGTGATCGGCCCAATAGGACATGCTATTTAGGAACTCATATCTTACAACGCATAACTGAGCAAGCCGGCCCAAGCCTGCTTACCCAACGCAGGCCTATAAAGCGGTGGGAGAGAGAAAAGATTCCCCTTTCTCTCCCAATTTGCCAAAAAGGCTCCAGCTCCCACTCAGCTCCAATCTTCGTGCTCTTCGCCCTAGCTAGGGTTTCCTATAGCTCGAGCTTCCTCCTAGAAATCCACGAAAATCTCCTTTCCCACGTCGATTCCTATCATCCAGAAGCTTTCTCGCTCAGTTCCACACCCCAATCATGCCGAGGGCGCCGTTCGACATCCTCGACATGCCATCTGGAGCTTTGCCGACATCGGATTGCTATGCGACGAAGCTGGCCCTTCTGGAGAGGAAGATGAATGTAACGCCCTGAAAATCGTCTTAATTAAAAATTATCGCGGGTAAATGGAAATACAAGAATACACTAGAAAATCTTTGTTTGAGAAAAGAGTTTGAATAAAATTTTGAAATTTAATATTAAATCTTTGTTTGAGAAAAGAGTTTGAATAAAATTTTGAAATTTCCAATATTAAAAATCCCGAGTTTAAATCTTTAAATAAATACTTGGATACTTTTATATTCTAGGGGTTTTGTCGGAGTATTTTAAGCATTTGAGTATTTATAATAATAAATCCTTCGTGTTTCGTGGTGGTATTTACTTCTGGTAAATTCCCCGTGATTTAATAAACTCTCTGAAATTTTCATGGATTTTTCAGAGCTACAGAATTAATTTTAATGCTATAAAGATCACTAAAGGAATTAAACAAATATAAATAAATTCCTTTTTCTTTCCCCTGTTCGGGTCGTTTCTAATTCAGTCCTTTGAAGTCTCCCCGTTCATCGTGAACTCTGACTCCCTTTTTTTTTAAGGTTTTGTGTCGTTCCCAGAACCCTAAAGTCACCTCGAAAACCTAAATTCGGAATTTCCGGATTTATTCATTTTGGAACCCTAGAACTCTTTTAGACTCCCAATCCGAGATCCTTTGTATTCGAAATATTTATATTCTCCTTTGAGATAAATCCCAGATATTCCCTTAAACCCCTTTTCTGTCAAATAAATCCAAATCTCCAATCGTCTGAGTTTTCTCCAAATTCTGGTCCTAATAAAACACCCTTGTCAATTCCCTAATCCCAAAATATTTTATTCGAAATATGCCATTTCCCAGTTCCCGGAAAATCTCCTCTAGTTCCCAACCTGATAAATAATTCAATATTTGTTTCCCCAAATATTCCTCGAATATCCCGATATTCTAGTCCCCAAATTTCCATCAGGAAAATATTCTCCATTCTTGGAATCCCACAAAATATTATGTTTCTTGGACCCTAATAAATATACTTCTGTTTTCTAAATTCGTCCAAATACCCTTCGATTTCTAATATATATATACGTGTATATATATATATCCTCGTACTCAGATAATTCCAATGTCCTGAATATTTTTGAAATTTCTAAATTCCAGAACGCGACTCAGATTCCACAAATATCCCCAAATTCCAATTTTTGCGAAATTGGAATTTTCCGGAAAAAGATTCCCATTTTTCCTTTCCAGTCTTACCCTTTTATTTTCTTTTTCTTTCCCTTTTTTTCTTTTTCTCTCCGGGCCACTGTTCCTCTTCCTTCTCCTTACTTCTTCTCTCCTCTGCCTCCCGAGGCCGAGCTGCCTCCCCTGCGCCCCTCGCGCTGCTCCTCGGCCCGGCCTGCGCCACACGCCGCCACCGGCCCACCTCCTCGGCCCATGCCACCGCGC
The DNA here is from genome assembly GCA_003991445.1 of Oryza meyeriana var. granulata. Taxonomy (NCBI): domain Eukaryota; kingdom Viridiplantae; phylum Streptophyta; class Magnoliopsida; order Poales; family Poaceae; genus Oryza; species Oryza meyeriana. The sequence continues at coordinate 158,496 of RYFJ01000812.1, read as the reverse complement.
GGCCTGTTGTCACCCCGGCCCCGAGCCCCTTGGCCTCCGCGCTGGCCTGCGCCCGATCTCGGCCGTGCGCCGCCCCCTGCGCCTCCGCCCCGCAACGGCCACCGCCGAACCCGCCGCCGCCCCTATATATGTTACAGCCGCCAGCCCTATGCCCTAGCCGGCTTTGCTCCTCTCCATGCCGCCAGGCCACCGCTGCCACCCCGTCGCGCCGCCCTGCTATCGCCATCTACCGCCGCCCAGCGCCGCTCTCTCCCGTGTGCCGCTGGTTCGGAAGCCACCGCCGCCCTCTGCATCTACCGCCGCCAGCTCGCCCTCGTGCCGCGCCGCCGTCTACACCTGCCGCCGCGCCGGCGTCCTGCGCTGCCTCAGCCGCCGCCCTGCCGGCTGTCTCTGCCTTGCCGCCGACAGAGGTCGCCGTGGTCGTCGTCATCCCCGCCTACCGCCTGTCACCGGTGAGCATCCACCCCGTCATCCCCAACCCAATGCCCCCATCTTCTTTTCCTCCTTCGACGCCTCGGATCGGGAAGCCGCCTGTCGTCGTCGCGTCGTCCCTGGCGTCTCCGTCTAGCGTCGCCGTTGAGCTGCCGTCCTCCTCCAGCCGCCATCGCCGTTCCCTCTTCGTCGGTTTCGCCGCCTGCTGCCGTCCTTGCATCAAGCCGTCCTCCGCCGCCGCCCAGGCCGCCGCCTCCTCCTTTGGCCGTCGGCATCGCCGTCACTCGACTCCCACCGTCGCTCGACTCCCAGCGCCGCTGTGCCTGCTCTGCTCCCCAGTCGCGGATGCCGCTGTGCCCAGTCGTCGCCGTCGCCGCTGAGCACATTAGCGCAGCCTTCATCTTCTCCTACCCCTGGATCCGCTCTCTCTCTCTGTTCCTCCCGATACAGCTGCTCCCCGTCCGGCATCGTCGCCGCCATCTACAGCGATGCCCGTCGCGTCCTCATCTGCTTGCTGTGCTCCGCCGGTTGGTCGGCGCACCAGCGGCAAGGCCATCTTGCCGCACCCACCTTGGCTTCGTCGTCATCATCCGCATCCCAAGCCCGGACGCCGCTTCATCCTTTCGGCGTTGCTGCACCATGCCGTGGCCCGGTGTGCTTGCCAGGCCCCTGCTTTGCCCGGCCGGGACCCTCTGACCGGAGGTCCCACCGGCCACTCCTCACTGTGTCACCATCTTACGGGTCCTCCCCAGCCTCCTCTTCTTGGCGATACTACTAGTGAGCCCGGAACATGGTATCCCGATCAACCTTGGCCATCTAACCCTTTTAATTGGTCAAAGCCATGTCAGTCCTAGCCACCTCAGCTGCCACTTTGGTTGTCACTTCATCCCCTTCGGCCACATGTTATCCACCTCAACATTCCATCCACCCCTCCTATTTCTAAATCCATGAACCAAGTCCATCACATGCCTGGTCACTGATCATGGACCCCATATCTCAGCATTTATCCAAAATAATTATTTTAATCCGAAAATCCAGAGAATATTCCCGAGAATATTCTTTTCCAATTCTTTTCGGATTTACTCTAAATCCAATATTCCGAAAGCCGTATCTTTTCCATCCGAACTCCAAATCGACCCGTTCTTCTTCCTAAATTTATCTAAAATCATAATTTATTTGTTTATATATTTTTATGTATTGTTTATTTGGAATTTCTTAGGGTTTTTATCGTTTTGCGTGTAGTTACGTATATATCGCCGTTTCGGAAGATTGCGGAGCTTGCGGAAGAGTTCGGAAGATTATTTGAAGACTTTTGCGATTGCAAGGCAAGTCACACGACAATCTCCTTGAGCATGTTGATCCCGTTTGCGAAAGCTACTTTTATTTTAAAGTTATTGCATGAAATGCTTTAGAATGACATTATTACGGGTAATTATTTAATAGCCAATATTCCTTGATAATTATGGCCATTTTGGTTATTGCTATCTATACCTTGATACCTTGGGTGAATAATACTGACTAGCTGGATATTTAAGTATTTATCTGGCTAGATTATTTAGGAGTTGCTTAGCCATGCCTAGAAACTATAGTGACATTTTATATGGGAAACTATTCATTCATTCTGATTAATTAATGATTAATGGTGATATTTTCATGACGCTTGGTCGTGGTTGATTAGTTAACTATGTCAACTAAAACTTGATTGATGGTGGGTTGTGAGCACCAGGGTTGGAATGTTGCTAGCGGTGCTCATGACAGTTAAGGACCGGTTCGCGGACTACTTGTTGCGAAGCAATACTCGTGCTAACCACAAGCTAGTATGGGCTAGCAGGAGTTTGAAGTGTGACGAGTTCAATAGGAGGCACCAGGGCGTGTTTGTGGCTGGTATAAGTCCACACATGGCAGTGACAATAAGACATGCTTCGGGCGTCGGACCGTCTTGTGGGGAGGTATTTGATCACACCTACCGGGGACCGGAGGTTCGGCGGGAGGCTCTCCTATTGTGCAAGTTACATGAATGATCCTGTCACAATTCCTTTCCAAGGTACCGTGGTGGTACTTAGGCGCACATTGATGTGTTGAGGTACCGTGGTGGTATCGAGGGGCACAGTGATGTGTTGTGGAGTTATGTCTTGTGGGTAAATTGGTACACCTCTGGCCAGAGTAAAACTATTCGAATAGCCGTGCCCACGGTTAAGGGCGAGCCTAGCAATGTTTCTGTGATTAGTCCCACACTACTCATTAATGGAAATAAATGATGGAATAGTGATAGCTCTAGGTTGGAGAGTTATGGATTGGGCCTAAACTATGTTGGAGCGTTGTTCAGTGGTTGATTCAATACTGATTAATAACTAAACTATACTGTTTTTAATGATTTTAAATGCAAATGTTTTAAATGTTGTTTTGTGCAAATAAGTCATACTATGCCTTTCCTTTGGTATCCTGTTCCATTACATTGCATTCTCTAGTGTGGCTTGTTGAGTACGGTGGGTGGTACTCAGTCTTGCATTATTGCAATCTTTAGAGTGAAGCTTTGCGAGGAGGAGAAGTTGGTGTTTGGCTTATACCCCAGTTGAGCTGCCTGTGGCTTGAAGCTGAAGCTACGCTAGTTGCCGTTCCGCTGCTGATTTCTTCTGTGTGAGGACTAAGTGCCTCTGTTGTAAGTATTATCGTTATTTCGTTTTGGTTATGTTTATCAAATTGTTGATTTGTGTACCTCGGCTGATTCCTGGACGAGGATTTATTGCACAAATTAGCTTTGGAAATTCTAGTGAATTTCTGGGCGTGACAATGAACCTCCAACCAAAAGAGATCATCAACTGGCATCCCGCCGCCGGTGAGTCAATTCCCTCTCCAGGTCCCCATGAAACCGTGGTCTTCGCCTCCTTTTTTGATTGCGGCCTCGCTCTTTCTTCTTCCAATTTCCTCCGCAGGCTCCTTGAATATTACAAGATCGAGCTCTACCACCTCAACCCCAACTTCATTCTTCACATCTCAATTTTTGTCACCCTCTGTGAAGCCTTCCTGGGGATCTATCCCCATTTCAACCTCTTCCCTTTTTTGTTTCATGTCAAGCCGCAACCCTCCAAATCCAAAGTCTAGGTGATCAAAGGAGCAGGCCTTCAACTCCACGACGAGATGAAGAAGGCCTACCTGCATGTTACTCTGAAGACTTCTCTAAAAGAGTGGCATCAAGAGTGATTTTACTACTCCAATCTCGAGCTCTCCTTGCCGCCCTTCTCTGGAAATCCCCTGCCGTACTAGAGAGCTGGACTGCCATACCGTCGCAGACAGAGATGGTCCAGGTGCAATTGCTGCTAGAAAAAAATCAATGTGCTGAAGAACACATGGCTGACCGGACCTTGGGTGACCAGGACCTTCCAAAACCGCCAGATTCGACCCCTGAAGACCAGGATTTTGTCAACAAGGATGTCGTTGCCGACACTTTGCTTGGCTATTTTGTCATTGGAGTTGTCGAGACTCTAGACGCCGAGAGAGCCCTCAAGCCATACTGCAAAGACAGGCATCGGCCGAAGGTAAAGCCTTGTGTGATGTTTGTCTTGACATCCGTCTATGGTATGAATGTTGTTTAATCAAGCTTTCCTTGATGCTTGATACTTGCAGAAATTCACCGAATTCGATTCTAACCTACAAAACCAGTCAGCCAGTGGGGCTAGAAAACGGCCGGCCAGCACCTCAGCAGCCCAACCCAGCCCTGTTAACGCCAAAATTTGGCATGGATTTCTATCATGTTCGGTTAAGGAAAGGACTATATTAGCCGGTGGAAATTTATCTGGAAGAGACCGAGTCTGGAAAGGAATCGTGAAGACCACGCTATGGCAGTTAATTACCTTATCTATAAATTAGGTAGTTTTAATACTTTTTAGATAAACTTGATCTCGTGTGCGATCAGGGCTTGTTAGTTTTCCTTTTATAGTTAGGAAACTCCTGTTTCATGTCCGATCAGGACTGTATCAACTCGGGGTATATATACGTATGCCCGGGGACCTTGTAAACGATCACAACGATAAATCAAATTCGGCGCATCGCCACCCTTTACCAACGGGTTCTTGCTTCTCGAGCCGGGCTGCATCGGTTAGGTCCGAACTCCTGCGAGAGGGTAAGTCTCGTTACCCCGACTACCTATCGACTAGGACTTCCTCGGTTAGGTCCGATATTCTAGTCGGTTTATGGTAGTCGGCTTACCACGGTATATTCTGCTCTGTCTACGGCTGCATCAGTTAGGTTTGATCTCATAGGCCGAGTAGATATATCATATCACGCGTGCATAGATCGTATCGGTTTACCAGGAACAGTTTATCATCAGTTTGTGCTGCATCGGTTGGGTCCGACCTACTAAACTGCAGTGATAAATTGTTCCTGTTAGATCAATGGTTTTTGTGCAAGCGTCTTATCGGGATGTATAGCCGATAAGTTATCATACATCACAATTGCATTAGATCTATCGGCTCATCGAGGTTCTTTTATTGTTATTAAATCTGTGCTGCATCAATTGAGTTTGAACTACTAGATTGATAATAATAGATTTATCCTTGCTAAGCCGATGGGTGTTTATGCGATATTCTGTCGGAGTGATTAGCCGATAGGTTATATTTTTATTAAATAAAGCCGACTGCATTGTTTATTGGTTATTGCTCTGCCCATTTATTCTATCATCGGCTTCTAGCCGATGTCCAAGTGTTTCTGTTTTTGGCAGTCGGCTGGATTACTTGCTTATATCAGTATCGGCTTCTAGCCGATGCACAGTTGGGTTATTGCTGGTTTATATCATCAACCTCTAGCCGATGCATATCTTCTGTTTATCATTGACTGATCTAATGTTTGCTGATACTACTATCGGCTTCTTAGCCGATATACAAGTCCTACTGGTGGTCAGGCAGTCGGCACGAGGGAAGCTAGCGAGTTCTCCATCTTTATATCATTATCGGTTCCTAGCCGATATACAAGCGCCATCGGCAATCAACCAAGGACCCGGGCGCGGGCACGAGCAAGGACCCGGGCACGGACAACTAGGACCCGGGCACGAACAAGGACCCGGGCACGGACAACTAGGACCCGGGCGCGAGCACAAGCAAGGATTCGGGCGCGGGCACGAGCGAGGACCCGGGCGCGGGCACGAGACCCAGGCGCGGACAACTAGGGCCCGGGCACGGTTTCATCATCGGATTTCAGCTGGTGCTCAAGTGTTCCTTCGGCAATCAGCTAGCAGGATTCTTGTCGGCCGATTGAATCCCTAAGCTAATATTTTCTCCTTGTCAATTGCTGGGTCAAATTGACTGGCACGCCCGCGAACCTCAGATATTTAGGACCTGCACTGGAGCTAAGCAGATCTCCCAGGCCTTCGCGTGTCTCTAGGCGCCGAACCAGATCGTCAGCAAGCTTTTTGGCACACCCGGCGGTTTTCGGCGTCAACAAGCCCCAAGAGGGCTGGGAAGCAACCAGTGACGGACCAGGCCAAGAAGAAAGATGCGCCGAATAAGGCATATGGTGGTCCGATGATCGGGACCCTAGCAGCATAGCCCCTAGACCGACCAGCCCTAGGACTACACCGCCGACTACCTCCACATCCTAGTTGGCCGCACCTAGCACAGTGCTGACTAGGCCAAGATCTCCACCACTGATTGCCATGCCCACAAGCCTGACAGCTGGCAGTACCCCACCGCCGAACAGGCCTTCAGGCCCGTCGCCGACTACCTCCACTCCAAGCGCACAGGGGTGGAGGTTTGAGACTTCCAAAAGGTATGAAAATCCTTAGTCTCCAGAAAATCTTGAGTGGTTTTACAACATTTTGATTGCTGAATAATTCTGCAGGAAGCCAAGTGATGCTGATCCCAAGGGGACAGCGCCACCAATCTCCATAGCCGCTCCCATCCCGACTGAAGCCGATGAAGGAGTATGCGTAGGCTACGATAGCAGAAAACAAAACTTTTCTACCGCGCACACCAGGACATCATGCGAGAGAGGGATCATGAATCGTTACCACTAGACGCGCAGTGCAGCGGAAGAAGGGTTGGAGAAGCCAGTCCAACCATGCGTGTGTCGAGGTAGTAATGGAAGTAATCGATCTCCTCAGATCTAATCAGCGTCGATGCTGATCAACGCCGCAACGAGCAGCGCCTCCACCGGTATCCACACGTCCAGGGCTAGAACGCCGATTGCGAGTGTACTAGCACTCATGAGCGGCTAGGGTTTGGCTCAGGAGGTAGCGGCTAGGGTTTAGCTCAAGGTCAACAGAAAAACGTGAATCTCCTCAGCCCCTCGGCTCCCTATATATAGACCTCACACGGGCCTCTTGGACCGAGGCCCAATAAGAGTCTACTCGGATCTCTATCCGAATCGAGCCCATATTCGAATCACATTCGAATAAGTGTTCCAACCCTTTAAGCGTGCGACCCTATAGGTTCACGTATATTTTGTCGCGACCTGGAAACTCCTTCCTGGTCACCCTGTTAATAGCAGCCTCTAGCAAGGCATATTAACCCCCAAAATATACGTAAAGATCATATCGGCTGAACCTGTAATGTCATCATATATAAATCCCTTTGCCTCACGATATCGATTGAGCTCAAGGCGAGACTTGTGTCATCCTCTTAATAGCTCAATCACTCTCTCGATCTTGTGATGGATTACAAACTTGTGATTGACACCTCAATCACACTAGCATGGCCATGTACTTCCATAATCCATTACATCGAGGGGCCCAGAGATATCTCTCCCGTAAGGAGGGGCAAATTCTATCTTCATCATTCACATCCCACTACATGTTTCATAGCAAACCTGAAGACTACTTTTATGACTATCCAGTTACGGTGTAGTGTTTAGTAGTCCTAAAATAAGTTACTACGTATGTTAGGAACCATGATGATCTCAAGTCTAAGGACTCTACATAAACACTACTTGAGACTAACTGATGACACATGAAATCTCTGCAGTATCTTATGGCGGGTCTATCCAACATATGTTCACTAACATATGTCCATATTATCGATTTGGTATCTCTATACCATGATCCATGAGACATGATCATCAATCAATACATATGCTGATGTTAGAATCATATTTGTTCCTCATATGATATATAATCAGGGATCATTTAGAAATAGCAATATTTGACATTAAGAGTCTCATGAATAAGTCACGTACTCATTGATCAACAATGATAATGTCTATTTCAAGGAACAAATCAATACATTATAAACATAGCATGTGATATATATAACATCTCCATGTTGCTTCTAGGGCATATCACTAACAGCCGAGACCGCAGAGTCGCTACCCGAGCCAAGCGTTGTCCTAGCCCCTAAGGTTGAGACAACCCACTCGGCCGTGCCGCAGGCCTCACTCAGTCGGGACACCATTGTAGATGTCGCAGTTCCTAAGCTCGCCCAAGACCCAGCACCGCTGATCGATCCAAGGCCCAAGACTCCTTCTCCTCTACTTTCTTCATCTCCCGATGACGATGACCTCTCCAGGCTCAAGGCTCCTCCACCAAACTTCCTCTGGACATTCTACTGGGTCACACAGGAGGGGGAAGAGCAAACTTTCGAGCACAACGAAGAAGCCGCCCAGAGGGAGCGAGTCAGATTGATGGAGGCTGCTATCGCAGCATCGAGGAGTATCCAGGTAACTAATCCATCCGATGGTATTTACTGATTTGCAATTTTTTACACTCTTCTGCTATTGTTGCTTGCCTTATCTGACCGCAATGTATTCGTACAACAAGTGGTCGATTGATCCGAGAAGATGGGCAAAGTCATTTTCCAACTTGCCCCTCAGCTCACTAAACTCCACTAGCTCTAGGTCGCCAAAGACGATTTGGAGAAAACTAGCAAGGAGAGGGAGGAGTGGCTAGAGGACTCTGTAAACAAGCTCAGGGACGAGAATTGGGAGAAGACAGGGACCATCAAAAGTATGTTTCCCTTCTGCCTGAGTTACTCCAGCCATCTTCTCTGTAATATTGATCTTCAACTTTGTTTGGCTGTAGCTCTAGAGACAAACTTGAACAACCAGTCCCTTGAGATTGAACGCATGAGAAAGGAGCTAAAGAAGCTCGAGAAGGCGAAGTCCAAGGTGGACACCGAGTACGTAAGTAAGCTTCATATCTGCTATGGTACTCTCTCAGACCGGGTATCCATATTAACTGATGCCTCTTTTCTGTGTAAGCAGCCTTCAAAGCTAATTCGCAAATCCAGTTCGGCGCCTTTGCTGAAGAGATTAAAATAATAAAGGAGTCGTGGAACATCATAGCTGATTCTGCAAAGACTTTATTGGATATCATGCAGCCAAGTTTGGCCAGGCCCAGCTCCAATTCCATCTCCCAGGTGGCGCAATGCCTTGAAGAGGCCCCTGCTCTTCTGAAGAAGTACTCATCTGAGCGCGTCACCGTAGGGATCGCCCAAGCATTGGCCATGACGAAGTCTCTCTACCCTCGGGTAGATATTGAGGCCATCAGAGAGGGCTTTGCTAAAGGCACTACCCCGGAGGAGGGCTTGGAGTTGATTAGCCAGGTTAGGTCTACTACTGAGGCCATCGCCGAGGATCTGCCCATGTTAACACGAACTTTTAAGTAGTCGGTATCTGACAGAAACAATGTGTAAATACTGTAAATGCTTTTGATTTTTTTTGTTATATGTTGCCAACTACTTGCTTTGTTTTTGCCATCATTAGTTTTATTCGACTAGCCAGTTTATGCCGAGTGGTTTGAGACCAACTTTAAAGAGCGTTATACCCGGAAACTTAGCATAATCATTGTAAAACTTCATGATTTAGACAAAACAAGGTTGAACTTTATAAACAACAAAAGACATGTGTCATTATCATGCAGCCCCCGACTCACTACTCAGTTGAAACAAGCGATATAGTGAGTCAGATCAACAAACTTTATTTATATCTAAAATAATTATAAAGCTCAGGTATAGAAAAGACGTAGCTATTCTATGTTCGATGAGTTATTGACTAGGACGTCGTCTTCTGTCTTTAGTCGGTGTAACATCCAGAAATTCATAACCAGAATTTTGAACATTTCTGTGTATTAAACCCCTGTCTAGGAAAGCCAGGGTACACAGTACCAAGTTGCCATACAGAGTGCGTCTTACAAACAGAATAAAATTATCTTACATAAATACAACGCTAAAGATAAATAAAGCCTATATACAGCTAGCCAAGCGGAGGCTTTCATTCCACAGATGTCTTGATGGCAGATCTAGCCTAGTCCTCCAGATGATCCTTGTCGGACAGATACTCCACCACTGAGAGAGGAAAAGGGAGCAAGACTGAGTACCACTCACAATACTCAACATATCACACCCGTAAATATGCACAATGCACGAGAGACAAAAATAGGCTAGGGGTTTATTTGCGTAAAAACAATTGTAAACAATAGTAGTTCGCAAACAGTAAAAAGGTTGATTAATTGAGCAGTATTAATCCTCCACTGATCAACGTTACACCACGTTGACTAGGCCCAACCATCTATCCTATCACTATAGCAAATTTTAAGTCAATTTATTACAGTGAGACTAATCACGGTGAGTCTTGACCAAGATGCCCATGACCGCGGGTGCGGCTATTCAAATAGATTTTAACTCTGGCCAGAGGTGTACAACTGTATCCACAAGACACAGGCCCACACATGTTCCCGTGTGCCAGTGTGTCACCACGACACCCCACGAGAGGCTGTGACAGGACCGTTCACGCAACCTCTCCCTAACCATCCACACCATGCTGAGGTTGCACCTGCCAACAGGACACCTCATATCGGCCAGGCTACCCCTCGTGCCATAATGGATCCGAAAGCCGATCAACCCGACCCCGAGCAGACCCAACTCCATCACACCCATTCTCACCAACGGTGCCTAGGAGAGGGAGAAGATATGCTACAAGCCCAACCGTTGCCCACGCTGGCTTGTGGTATGTACGATTAATTGCCCAAGGGATTCCCGCGAACCGGTCGTTAATTGCCATGGGTGTGACCAACAAAATCATGCACCCACGGCCCATCATTTAGATCCAATTTTAGTAGTTTAATATCCGCATATCCAAAGTTCTATTTCCCGACATAGAGTCGAACAAAGAATATAAATAAAAGTATTTAAATTCCCATGTGAGCTAATGGTTTCTAAGCATGGCTAAGCATCTTAACCATAGCCTCTAGTCATATTATTACCCAACTACAAAGGTGTACAGGTGGAATTAAGTCGAAGCAATTAAAATTGCATTTATATATGTCAACCTTCCCACATGAAATAATGAAATAATGCATGTTTATTAATTTAAAACAAACATTTTGCAATAAATGGGTACAATATGATCGAGAAAATGATATAACTTGCCTTGCTCCGGCACGGCAAACTCTGCAACGATTTCGTAATAAACGGGAGGGTCGACTGCGTCAGATTCTATATCAGACAATGGACAAACAATTAAAAACAGTACATGTGGGCACTGAAATAGGGGCTAAAAGTATTTTTAATAGATTATGGGTATTTTTTTGGATTTAATGAAATTTGAATGGAATTAATAGGAGATCGTATGAATTAGTTATGAATTTTTAAAGTTTCACTGTGTTTTTACTATACAAAATTAATTCCTTAATGATTTATTGCACAATTAATCGGACTATGGCGTTAGTGGACCGCGGGGACCGGCGCCGACAGGTAGGGCCCACGGGTCAGTGGCGTGGGGAGGACGGCGCACGTGGACTCGGTCCACACACACGGGCGCAGCGCAGGCGCGCGCGAATGGCCCCGATCTGTCGAGGCAAATCGGATGGCCCAGGATGAACGGGGGGCTTGCCCCTACCGGCGCGGCCACGCCGTGGTGGGACGAGCGGCCCAAGCTTCGGGATGATGGCGAGGGGAGCGTTCCGGCGAGGATCACCGACGACGGAGGGGTGAACGTCGATGAGGGGACCCTGGTGAAGGTGTAGGAAGAAGTTAGGGCCGAAATGGGCGAACGAATCGATGAGATTACATGGCCAAAGCCTGGCGGAGGGCTTACCGATGGGGATTGGCGGCGGGGAAGGGACTCTAGTGGTGTAGGGGCTTGCGGGAGCGGCGGCTGGGATTCTCTGGCGTGTGGTGAAGTTGGCAGTGGCAGACGCGTTGCCTGGCGGCGGCTACAGCGGCGGCGTCGAGCGGCTGGAGGTGGTGGTGGCTCGGGTTCATGTCGCGCAAGGGGCTAGGGGGCACGGAAAGCTTGGGTATTTGAGGGAAACTGAGCCGAGGGGCATGGCCGAGGTGAGTGAGTGAGATCATGGCCGAGGCGGCCGGATTTTGCGGAAAGAGGGAAACGGCGGCGAGAGTGGGAGATGCAAAATTCGCATGGGATCGTGCACGAAAGGGGCGGATAACGTGGGGGAAATGCGTGGGGAGGTTGGGAGACCAGGTCCGCGGCATTTGAACCGAGGGCAGATGGAAGGGGAGGCCGAAGGGGCAAGGAGATCGACGGCGCTATGCGGTTGGGCATGGCCGAGATCGATGGGAGGAAGACGAAGCTGACAGGCTGGCCCGACCTGTCAGCGGTATGGTGAACGGGCGCAGTGGCCTGGGGTCTAACAGGCGAGGCCGTGGGTAGTAAGAGAAAGCGAGGACACGCGGGCTGGCAGGTAGGGCCCGGCAGCAGAGAGAGAACAGGGAGGGCACGTGCACGAGCCGTGGCAGGCTGAGGAACAGGGATGGGCCGCGGCCCAGCGGGAGGAAAAGGAAAAAACAGAAGAAAAAGGAGAAAAAGAAAAAGAAAAAGGATTTTCCAGAGGGGATTTAATTCTGATAATTTGTTTTGATTTATTAAAATTGCTTCCAGCACTCTAAAAATTCCCATAAAAATCCTGTTAGTGTATTTTGGCAAGAGAAATATATGAAAATATTCCTAGCCATAATAATTTGTTATTTTGCATTTCTCTAATTTAATTAATTCACTTGGCCTTTATAAATAATTTCTGAGTCTTTTTCTTTAATATATTTTGTGTGGCTCTATTTAAGGGGAAAATCAGGGTGTGACAGTCGGTAGGTGTCCGGACGTGTCACCTCAGCAATAATAAATGGCCCCTCACATAAGGGAGATAGTTTATGCCTGTCTTTGGTTGTTTGGATTTTTCTCAAAACGAGATCTTCCATCGAAAAGAGCGGCCATAAATATTACGATTATGATAACGACACAGGTCTTGAAGATACCTTGCCGACTGGATAGTTGCGATGTCCCTTACTTCTTCCAACTGATCTAGCTCAACCAGTCGGTCTTCGGTTGATTTGACTTCTGAGTGAGCCCGAACTCGCGGAGAGCCGAACTCCAACTCGGTTGGTAACACAACCTCAACACCATAGACTAGGAAGAAAGGGGATTGCCCTGTTGCCTAACTAACCGTGGTACTTAAAGACCAGAGAACGGATGGAAGCTCTTGCACCCACCGCTCTGCGTATAGTTGTAGTTGGTCGAATACCCAAGTCTTGATACCTTGTAAGACCATGCCATTTGCACGCTCGACCTACCCATTGTTTTGTGGGTGTGCTACAGAAGCATAACAGATCTTGACGCCAAAGTCGTCACAGAAATCTTGAAAGATGCTGTCGGTAAACTGAGTGTTGTTGTCTATTATGATGCAGTTGGGGACTCCAAATCGGTATAGGATCCTCATGATGAAATCTATTGCCCTTGCCGCTGTAATGGTAGCAGCAGGTTTTGCCTCGATCCACTATGTGAATTTATCCACTACGACGAACAAGTATGTGAACCCTCTTGGTGCTTTTTTGAATGGCCCGACCATGTCAAGCCCCAAACTGCAAAGGGGCAAGATATTGAAATTGTTTGCCATTATTGAGCTGGTAGATGTGTTTGACGAGCAAAGAACTGGCATCCCTCGCATGTCCAAGCTATGTCTTTAGCGTCTGTAACCACAGTCGGCTAGAAGAATCCTTGCCTGTAAGTCTTTCCGGCTAACGTTCTTGATGCAGCATGGTTGTCACAGATGCTCAAGTGTATGGATGGCAGAATCTGCTTGCCCTCTTCGGGTGTGACGCAGCGCATGAGGACTCCAGATGCGCTTCGACGATAGAGGTCTTCTTTGATTATAAGGAAACATTTGCTTCGACGTTTGATCTATTCAGCTTCACTGCGATCTTCTAGGAGCTCATCTTCAAGGACAAATCTGATGATTGGAGTTCGCCAATCCTGAGAGATAATTAGCACTTCTGTTGTTGCCGGGGTAGGTTCAGTCCCCGACTGCTCGAGTACTGGCTTCTTTTTGACTAACGGCTCCAATATGTGCTCGACAAAAATCCTAGTCGGGACCACTTCTCACTTGGATCCCATATTGGCTAACTCATCAGCAGCTTCATTGTACTGACGTAGTACGTGTGTAATCTCTAGCCCGTCAAACTTGTTTTCTAGCTTTCGTACTTCTTGACAATACGTCGCCATGTTGTCATCCAGACATGTCCAATTTTTCATAACTTGGTTTACCATGAGTTGAGAATCCCCGCGTACTACAAGTCGGTGGATGCCGAGTGATATGGCGATGCGGAGCCCGTGGATGAGTGCCTCGTACTCGGCGACGTTGTGAGATGCTGGAAAGTGTATCTGAATGACATATTTGAGTTTTTCTCCAGTGGGTGACGTCAAAACACGCTAGCCCTTGATCCACCGATCCATAAAGAACCGTCGAAGTACATCATCCAGTATTCTAGCTTGTTAGTTGATGTAACTGTCTGAACTTCCGTGCACTCGGCCACAAAGTCGGCAAGTGCTTGTGACTTGATTACTGTCCATGGCTAAAAAACGATATCAAATGCCATCAACTCGAGCGCCTATTTAACGATTCTGCCGATGGCTTCGCAGTTGTGTAGAACATCCACGAGTCGATACGACGTGACTATTGTAACTTAATGCGACTAAAAATAGTGCACCAACTTCTGAACAACTATGAGCAAGCCATATAGCAGTTTTGGACTTGGGGATATCTCATCTTGGATTCGCTTAGGACTTCGCTGACAAAGTAAATTAGCATTTGAACTTTTTATATGTGCCCTGGCTCTGCCCGCTCCACGACCAACACCATGCTGACCACCTGAGTGGTTGCCACCAGATACAACATAAGTGATTCCTGAGGCATTGGTGACGCCAACACGGGTGGTGATGTGAGAAACTTCTTGAAGTCTTCAAAGGCTTGTTGGGCTTCTGGTGTCCAATGAAAATTCTCGACTTTCTTCACTAATTTGAAAAGGGGCATACCCCGTTTGCTGAGTTGGGAAACAAATCGGCTGAGTGCCGCCATGCAGCCGGTCAGCTTCTATACGTTCTTCTGGCTAGTCAGGGGTGCCATGTTCATGATTGCGTTAATTTTTTCTCGATTTGCCTTGATGCCCCGTTGCGATACGATGAAGCTGAGTAGCTTTCCCAAGGTACTGGGAAGACATATTTTTTCGGGTTCAATTTTATCTTGAATCTCTGAAGGCTTTGAAACGTTTCTTCCAAGTCGGCGATGAGGTCTTTCTTGACTTTGGTCTTGATCACCACATCATCGACATAGGCCTCCACATTGCGCCCGAGTTGAGTGTGAAGACACCGCTAAATGGCACATTAATACTTGCACCAGCATTTTTCAACCCAAACGGATCACTCCTTCGGATGCAACCGCTGATCCTCCAACCGTTATGTAAGGTCCAATGACCCGAGCTCGAATGCGATAATTAAATCTAGAGGTGAGCTTGTTCTTAAGCGATCCTTTTCATAGTTTTGAGAATAGATTGCTACCTAATGATGTTATCTTGCTTAGGAACATTGGAGAGGATCATGAAGTACTTGGAGAGAGGTGTGGAGGCGGAGAAGACCAGCAAGGACACCCAAGACAAGCCGGAGGCCCAGTCCAACTCGAGTTCGAGTCTGCCTCGGCCTTCAGGACCAGCCTGCAGTAAAACGGACGCCCAGGACGCATACGGACTCCGTTTTCGACGATCCACATATGCATGGAAAGATAATTTCATAAGCTAACCAATGGCTTTGGTTTGACATCCAAATTCCACTGAAGTCAATAGAAATCATCGAAACAAGTCAGCATCCAGAATCTGCCAGGGTGCTACGTCACCGTCTTTTGGTCCGTTGGGCCGTGTATCGTCTTAGAGCCCGTTAGAGGGCGCGTCCAGGGGGTGTGACGACCCTTAGACTATATATTCCATAGCCGCCGCCCACGTTATGTTTTCGGTTTTGCTTTAGATCAATCTGTCTTCGAACAGTCGCCGTCATTGGTTGTGAAACCCCAATTTCGAGTGCTTAATCATTCATCTGCAATTATCACTTCAATTGAGTTGCGTACTTTCGAGTTCTTGCTTGTGTTCTTTGTTTCGTAGGCAGGGATTAGCCTTTTTGGCGAGGTCAACCAGATTTGTGACACGGTTGATAACCAGAGGAGTCGTGGTGCTAAGGTTGCAGGGATCGGATCTTTTGATCGGAAGCTGGATCGGTGTGTCGCGTTCCATCAAAACAATAGTTATCTCTACCTGACGGAAGATCGGGAACCCCGTCCTCATCAAGTGGTATCAGAGCTTCAGGTATACCGTCAGGTTCGCATCTTACCCATAGTCGAGTGTTTCGCCTTCGTCCCATAGTCCACTGCCATACTCGTTTTTCCTGTCCTACAACCATCCGTACCATAGCCTTTGCATTTTTCAATCTCAGAGTCTGTCGTGTTGAGTTTGTGTCCTAGGTCGAGGTCTTGTTGCTGGTTAGATCGTGTTCGAGTCCAGTTCGTGTGTTTTTCCCACTGTTTCTATCAATCCCTAGCCGCCGACGCCAATTTTCTGTACTTTCTTTCTGTTTTGTCCTCTAATTCAGAGTCCGTTCGTAAAACAGGCATAACTTTCGCATACGAATTCCGTTTTCAGAAAACCATATATGTTTCGAAATCAGAAAAAAATTTTGCATCCATCTGTCCCCGCCATAGGCGGGTTCGGCGATTTTACTTTTCCGTAAAACAGCCCGGAAGATCGTCTTTCCGAGCCCACAAGCTTTTTCTCAATTTTGGGCGCATCTTCTGAAAATTCCACAAGCCACGTCTTTCACTTGTTTGAGCTCAAATTTTCTGTGGTCACTTCTTGTGTGCTCCTAAGGCAAAAACAAATATCAAAAAAATAAAACAAAAAAGTCAAATTTTCCCAAAAAAACAACAACAGCCCAAAAAAGAGAAAAAAAGAGAGGGGCAAAAGAGGAGTCGTGGTGCTAAGGTTGCAGGGATCGGATCTTTTGATCTGAAGCCAGATCGGTGTGTCGCGTTCCACCAAAACGATAGTTATCTCTACCTGACGGAAGATCGGGAACCCCGTCTTGCAGAGGAACGCAAAGAGATTTTATACTGGTTCAAGCCCTCGATGTGAGGTAATACCCTACGTCCAATTGTGGTGTTATTCCTCTGATGGGTTATGTTGATCGATGATCTTCCGTGTCTGTGTGTGCCCTCATGGGGCGTCCTGCCTCCCTTTATATACTAGGAGACAGGGATACATGATAAGGATCTCAACCAGATACGGCCAAGGGATTTCCTTCTTAGAGATAGAAACTTATCTGACTAAGACTCTGTTTTTCTTATCGTACAAGGCAAAGCCAGCTGGGTGCTATCTTACCTCTAACTACACAATTCGGCCCATCCTCTATTCGAGTGGCCCATATGTAGGTGGTGAGGTACCCGGGGCCCATGGCCCATAGTGACATAGCAGTATGCCCCGAATGGCGTGATAAAAGAAGTCTTTAGGCAGTCCACCTCCTTTAGAATGATTTGATGGTATCCCAAATAACAGTTGAGAAAACTAAGTAATTCACATCCTGCGGTTGAATCGACCACCTGATCTATCCTAGGTAGACTAAATGGATCCTTGGGACACGCCTTGTTCAAGTCGGTATAGTCGACGCACATGCGCCATTATCATTCTTTTTTCAGACCAAGACTGGATTTGCTAGTCAATCCAGGTGGTAGACCTCTTTGATGAATCCGGCTGCAAGGAGTTTGGTGTAGGAGTACGCGTAGGCTACGATAGCAGAAAATAAAAATTCTACCGCGCACACCAGGACATCATGCGAGAGAGGGATCATGGATCGTTACCACTAGACGCGCAGTGCAGTGGAAGAAGTGTTGGAGAAGCCGATCCAACCACGCGCGCGTCGAGGTAGTAGTGGAAGTAGTCGATTTTCGGCCGATCAACGCCGCAACGAGCAGCGCCTCTACGGGTATCCACACGTTCAGGGCTGGAACGCCGATCACGAGTGTACTAGCACTCGTGCGCGGCTAGGGTTTGGCTCGGAAGGTGGCGGCTAGGGTTTTGCTCGAGGCTAACAGAAAACACACACGTTCAACTCCTCAGCCCCTCGCCTCCCTATATATAGACCTCCTCACTCGGGCCTACCGAGGCCCAGTAAGAGTCTACTCGGATCTCTATCCGAATCGAGCCCATATTCGAATCACATTCGAATAAGTGTTCCCACCCATTAAGTGTGCGACCCTGTAGGTTCACGTATATTTTGTCACGACCCAGAAACGCCTTTTTGGTCACCCTGTTAATAGCGGCCTCTAGCAAGGCATATTAGCCCCAAAATATACGTAAAGATCATATCGGCTGAACCTGTAATGTCCTTATGTACAAATCCCTTTGCCTCACGATATCGATTGAGCTTAAGGCGAGACTTGTGTCATCCTCTTAATAGCTCAATCACTCTCTCGATCCTGTGATGGATTACAAACTTGTGATTGACACCTCAATCACCATAGCATGGCCATGCACTTCCATAATCCATTACATCGAGGGGCCCAGAGATATCTCTCCCATAAGGAGGGGCAAATTCTATCTTGATCATTCATATCCCACTACATGTTTCATAGCAAACCCGAAGACTACTTTTATGACTACCCAGTTACGGAGTAGTATTTAGTAGTCCCAAAATAAGCTACTACGTATGTTGGGAACCATGATGATCTCAAGTCTAAGGACTCTACATAAACACTACTTGAGACTAACTGATGACACATGAAATCTCTGCAGTATCTCATGGCGGGTCTATCCAACATATGTTCACTAACATATGTCCATATTATCGATTTGGTATCTCCATACCATGATCCATGAGACATGATCATCAATCAATACATATGCTGATATTAGAATCATATTTGTTCCTCATATGATATATGATCAGGGATCATTTAGAAATAACAACATTTGACATTAAGAGTCTCATGAATAAGTCACATACTCATAGATCAATAATGATGGTGTCTATTTCAAGGAACAAATCAATACATTATAAACATAGCATGTGATATATATAACATCTCCATGTTGCCTCTAGGGCATATCACTAACAGTTGGTTATCTCCTCCGAAATAGCATCCTTTTAGTCTTGTGCGAAGCGTCATAGTCGTTGCTTAACTGGTTTGGCGTCCGGCTTGACATTCAGAGAATGCTCAATCACCTCCCTTGGTATAATAGGCATGTCGGAAGGCTTCCAAGGAAATATATCCATGTTGGCCTGGAGGAAGGTGACAAGTGTGTCTTTCTATTTGGGATCGAGTCCAGTCCCGACAAGCGTAGTCTTGGTGGGGTCAGAAGGGTACAGGGGATCTTCTTCGTTTCTATGTCCGCTGAAATTCCTGATTTGGCTGCTTTCTTAGCCGGGACTTGGTTGTCCTCGCTTGCAGCTGTTGCAATTAGTCGGATATTGCTTCGTCCGACTACCGCCTCGTGAGATTGGGCCAACTCGCAACTCTCCTTGTCGCAGGTGAAGGCTTGCTTGACATCGCTGCGCAAGGAAAGTACTCCTGCTGGTCTAGGCATCTTGAGCACCATATATGCATTGCGCTACCATGAACTTGGCTAGTGCAGGCCGTCCGAGTATAGCATGGTATGCAGTCTCGAAGTCGGCAACCTCAAAGCATATGTTCTTAGTGTGGAAATTTTCCGCGTGCCAAAAGTAACTGGCAGAGTGATATGTCCGAGTGGACTAGAAGAGAGGCCGGGGATTACCCCATGGAAGGGAGCTGTACTCGGCCATAGCTCGGATCGAGGTATCTTCATCTCGTCGAGCGTCTTGGCAAATAAAATGTTGAGAGTGCTTTCTCCATCGATGACAACCTTCTTCAATTTGAGGCTTTTGATGATCGGGTCCAAGACAAGTGGATAACATCCTAGATGAGTTACTCAGTCGGGGTGATCCGCACGGTCAAAAGTGATTGTTGTCTCTGACCAACGCAGGTATTGAGGGGCGTCTGACAAGACCGAGTTGACCACTCGGGCCGTTAGCTTTTGTTTTCGCTTGGACTCGTATGCAGATGGCCCTCTGAATATGTGATTGAGCTCAGCCTGGGGATCTTGATAATCGCCGACTGCGCCCGAGTCTGGCTTGTCCTTGTCCTTGTTGTCGCCAGACGTGGATGTCTGCTCGGAAGCAAACTTCTTAATCATGAAGCAACTTTTAGCCGCATGCTTTCTCTTTGGCTGGAAAGAGCATGGCCCGTTCATGACCTTCTAGTATTTGTTTGTCCTCAGAGGTCGTGGTCGGCTGCGTTCAATGGCTACCACAACGTTGTCCGACTTACGTTTGCGATTGCCGGACTTAGTCGGGGCTGCTTCGTCAGTTTCTTTCCGTTCTTTCTGTCAAGACTCTTTCTTGTCATCCAGGGCCTCAGCAACGGCGTTGGCCTAGTCGGTGTATTTGTTCGCCATATCGAATAGAGCCTTGACGGAGCTTGGAGGTTTCCGAGTAAACTTGGCGATGAACGGGGTGTCCCTAACTCCCTTGCGGAAGGCAGCGATGACGACCTCGCCCTTGATCTTGGGTATTGAATTCCTCTTCTCGGAAAACCTCTTGATGAAGTCGTGGAGGGACTTGTTCTACCTTTGGTGGCACTGATATAAATCATATTCGGAAGATGGCCTCTCGCAGATTCCTTGGATATTTGCAACGAAACGTTCACGGAGTTCTCCCCAGGAGCCGATTGACCGCCTAGGAAGCCCTGTCAGCCATGTCCTTGCTGAATCAGCCAAGGCGACTAGGAGGCAGTTAGCCATGGACTTGTGATCGCCTCCGGCTGCATGGATTGCCAAGGTGTAAACTGTTAACCAGGACTCCGGGTTGGTCTTCCCATCGTACTTCTTTATACCAGTCGGCTTGAAGCCAGATGGCCAATCGACTTGTTGTAACTCATGGGTGAACGCCGATACTCTTTCATCTAGGTGAGGGCTCCAGCTTCGAATACGGTGATAAAATCGCTCGTGGTGAAGGCCGAAGCGCTCATGCTCATCTTCTAGTCGGCGGCGCTCATCCTCCTCGCGTTCTTAGCGTCGAGCATTGATGTCATGGATGAGATCTCGCCGTAGTCGTCCCCGTGCATCTTGGTTGTTGCGGCGGTTGTCATGATGACGCCGCTGTCAGTCATTACTCGGATTGCCGAGTGACGCATTACGTGACTCTGAGTGATGCAGACCAGAGCCAGCTGCTCGGCACCACGCTGAAGTAGATGAAACTGTCGTGTTAGAGGCCATCTTGTTCGATGGTATAAGGATGTCTCCAGATTGTTGTCGCTGCTAACATGCCGTAGCGGTAATCATTGCCTTGATCCTCGCAATAGTCGGGGTGGCCTGGTGGTTGGGCTCGAACTACAAGGTGTCTAGCAATGTGGCAGCGGCCACAATGTTCTGCTATGGGGTCACGAAGACACCGTGGTCACCTACTTGGGTTTGAAGGATTTCTTGTTGAGCAGTCCGCCCTACCTTGCACAAATTATCATTGTGAGCATCGCCCTCGGCTTGCAGACGTCATGTATCTTCCTCTTGTTGCTCGCGTAGTCGGTGAGCCTCTTCTTCTTGCCGATCGCGTAGTCGGCATGCATCTTAAGTGGGAGTTGAGCCCTTAGATGCCATGAACACTTCGCGTGGTGGAGAGAAACTTGTCGAACTGCTGTCCGACTGTGAGTCAGAGTTAGAGTAGTTTAGGGGGTGATTACAACTCCAACCTCCCTAGATCCGATCTCGAGCGGCTCTTGGCCATATCCAAGTCGAACTCCGGGGGATTGGATCTGCCGCATCGGAGTAAGATTGAAATTGTCCATGGCATTGCTAAGTCCAAACGGGAGATTGACGATCTCTTCCTCCCTTAGCCCAACATCAGCTGGCTCAAGGCCGAGTCCAAGTCAAACACAGAAATAAAGAGTTGTCCCTAGACTCGTGGATTTTAGGGATCGCCGCAGCATGTCGCCGAAGATAGCCGCAGCGTTGAGTAGGCCGACTGGCGTGAAGTCGGTTTGGTTTCTGGACGATCGGGTTGAATCCGAGTCGGTCAGGGTGAGGTCGCCAAACTTATCGACGACGAAGTCGAGGCTCCCGAAGCTGATTGTTTGCTCGAGAAAGAACTTGACGCCATCGACTCCGGTGGTTCGATCCATCAGGCTTGATGAAGATGATCTTAATGAATCCCCTACCTGGTGTGCTAACTATTGATGTTTTGTATTGGCAATAATTATATGGGGTTACTCGTGAAACCTAAACCTGATGGATTGCAAAAGAACACGGAACAATTTATCCTGGTTCAGGCCTTCAAGGTGAAGTAATACCCTACTTCTAGTTGTGGTGTATTGTCTTTGAGGTTTCTCTGGTAAGATTCTGTATGCCCCGGGGACACCTTGCCTCTCCTTATATACTGAGAAGGCAAAGTTACAAGATAAGAATCCCAATCAAACTTGACCAAGAGATTTCCTTCTAGGAATACAACATAACCGATTAGTAATATATCCCTTTCCTTATCATACAAGGTAATATGTACCGAGTCATGTCGTATCTTTAATTACAAGATTAGGCTCATCCTCTATCCGAGTAGCCACAAAATTTCTCACGAGGCACCCGGGGCCATGGGCTCCATACGAACGCAGGTGTATGTCCGATCTGGCACACGTGCTTCTGATGTGTTGGAGGTGGATGCCAAGCGATAGTCGGATAACCTATCAAAATTTTAGTGAAAACAATTTTAATTTTTATAATAGTTAAAGATCAGTTCTAATGGGCCAAACCAATTACCAAATGAATCATCATGCCATATTATTTAGTGGGCTAAATTAATGCAAAACTGCCTTGTCTCGTGTTTCTAGAATTGATCCTCTTCTCCCTGAGCTGGAACGATGATTAAAGTCAAGGTTCAAGATCTTTTATCTCGTTCTCGTAGTGTCGTCGCCATCTGAGTCTCATCGTCTCAGTTGACCTGACAAAACCTGGATTGCTAATATACGAGCGCACGTTTCGAATGAACGCGTTCTTTTCTCTTTCAGATCTACTGTTTCTTTTTCTTTTCGATTCACACTGCTTCACCGAGATGGGAAAATCCGAGAGCCACGGGCTTAGGGCCATTGGAAAAGCTCCTGGGTGCTGTCCCACGTGCACAGTAAAAAAATAAAAATAAAAAAATATTAAAAAAATCGAGTAAACTTTATATCACTAATTTGAAACTTTCATCTTTAATTTTAAAACTTTTAATTCAATTTTGGACACTTTCAACTCAAATTTAAAAACTATCAACTAAGAATTTAAAAAATTTACTCAAATTTTGAAATTTTCAATCCAAAATTTGAAACTTTTAATTAGATTTTCGAAACTTTCAACTAAAACCTAAAAACTTTTAACTCTGCTTATTTATGTATTGTTTTATAATTAAAAATTATTAAATACTAATGATGGTGATTAGCGCTTAATACCGTACGGACGGCCATACGGCCACGGTGCACGCGGGTTGATTAACCTGTGCGCGCGCAAGCCATGCCCGGTAAAACACGCCCACACAACATTCATAAATATTATTAGAACAGAGTCACCAAATCATGGTGATTCCTATATTACAAAGATTTATGGCCTGAAACACGGAAAGTAAATAAAATCACCTGACATTTCCTCCTGCCGTATTAATTGACCCATGCACACTAGCGGATAGCAGCGACAGACGGCGGAAGACGGGCGACAATGGACAGTGGCGGTGGTGATGGCAGCAATGATGATGATGGCAAGGGTAGAGACGATGATGGTGGCAACAATGATGATTACACCACGATGGCGATAGTGGTGATGTTGAAGGGCCCTGATTCCATAGAAGAGTATGAACAATTTACGAGCAAATCACCTATGACTACGATATCCTAAACATAAGGAAAAGTAACAACGAGAAAAATATATTTAATTGGTTGCGTGTCGGTGAGTTTTCAATGGGGCTTGATTTGTATTTATACAAGAGTGTCAAGCTTGCCACTTTGGAAAGAGATAGACTTAAATCTCCGTTGTGCAAGCATGTCAAAATAGGACTGGACCGGAATTTCCAACGTTTAGATTGGAACTTTTGAATTTATGAACATTAGCAAACAGAGAGCTCGAAGTTCTCACTCAGAACTTCCGATGATCAAATTGTAACTTCCAATGACACAAGACAAAGAGCGCGAAGTTCGCAAATAGCGAAACTTCTGGTGGATCGAACTTCAATGACACAAGAACAGGGAGCCTGGAGGTTGCGAAAAGCGGAACTTCTGGTGTACTGGAACTTCCGATGAGACAAGACAAAGAGCTCAAAGTTATTGGAAAGTGAAACTTTCAGTGGATTAGAACTTCTGATGCTCAAATCAAAACTTCCGATCAGACAAGATTGAGGGCTTGAAATTCACAGGAAGCAGAACTTATGATTGATCAGAACTTCCGATGCTCCAATTGTAACTTCCGATCCAGATCAGAACTTCTAATATTTCAGCACATTTTCAAGCAGCATTCGCCAATCTCATTTTGAGCCTAAATTTGTTAAATAACTTTGTCAACTCAAACTAACCACTATTTTGGCCTCTAAATTGAGTGCCAAATTTGGTTATCAATACATGCCCCTTTACTTTTTGGCAAAGCTTGTGTGCCAAAAGCATTAAAGTTATGCCCCTATCATAGACTATGCTGGTCATGTATACCTCGATCTAGAGGCAAAGAAAAATGTTTCAGCCTGAATCACTTGCTTGTGCATTGTTGGTTGATTGTTTCGGCTAGCTACCAAGACAGATACAGGAAAAAAAGGAAACTATTCACCTATTTGCCTCTCCCACAAGAAAATGCAAATTAGAGATAAGGATTTTGTTTGATTGATAACAAATCCGATAAGATTCGGTTTTAGCCCTTGAGCTCTACCAGTGCCTATATAAGAGAAGGACGAGAGAAGGAATTGCATCCTGTTTTTCTCTCCCGTAAACCCTAAATTCTAAGAACCGATCATCAATTGCACTGGTAAGGGTTCGTAGTGCAAAACCCTAAGCCGATGCTTTCAAAGGAAGAAGCAGAAAAGCAAAGAGAAGAAAGAGGAGATGACATCGAGTTCAACCGATCAGTCTTCAGATTCCGCATAAGCGTGATTGTGTATGGCTCTGTAAATTCAATGTATCAATGTATCAGTGTTCAAATTCCGCATAAGCGTGAGCCGGGCTGCCTCAGTAGGCCTGTACTGGACAGCCGATGCACGCGCACTAGCAGACTGGGCCTTTTGATGCACTGGGCCTACTTGGCCAAACAGTATCGGGCTGCCTCAGGATCTTTGACTAAATCTCAGATTCTAAGAATTTCAGTTATTTCAATTTCAGAAATTAAGTTTAGTACCTCCTTGGTTATTTAAAATTGCAGAAAATATTGATGGGCTTTATTTTTGCAAATAAAATTGTTTCTAGTTAAATGAAACCCTTGGGAAATTTATCTAGATTATTTTCAGTGATGTGAATTTCTATTTTGACCAACATTATTTATAAATTCATGTCGAGATTATTAGTTTCTTGATTATTATTTTCCCAACGGTGACATAATTAAGGAAAATTACAGAAAAATTCAAGAAAATTCAGTGCAATACCAATGTCAATTATTTTATTTCTAAATCTTTTCTGCTCAACGGTGGCTAGATTTAGAAGCTCAGTTATTAGGATGTAATTAATTGTGCCAATGTAAATTAACTACGTAGTTTTCTGATTGTTGTTTAAATTATTTTCAGCTATTGGGCAACTTAAGCCTGTTGAGCCACTTGATGGAACAAATTTCGTTGAGTAAAAGAATGTGGTACTTCTAAACATAGAAATGCTGGACTACGATCTGGCAATCAGAGAGGAAGCTCCTGTAACTTCCTCAGAAGACTCAGAAAATTATGAAGATCTTAAATGGGCCTATGAAGAAAAGAAGAACGCCTAGGACAAATCAAATCGGATGTCACTCATGTATGTCAAAAGCAACGTATCTCCATCTATCATCGGAGGGATTAAAGAATCTCATAATGTCAAGAAGTACTTAAATAACATCGAGGAAAACTTTAAGTCCTCATCTAAGACCTATGCCAGTACTCTGATCATAAAAATGGTCTCAAGTTAGTACGATGGCAAAAAAAAGGTGTCAGGAAATACATTCTAGAGATGAACCACATGGCCTATCTGTTAAAACAGATGGATATATCCATATCAAATGGTTTCTTGTTCACTTTATCATGAATTCTCTTAACTCGGACTTTGATTTATTTAAGATAACACTATAACACTCAGAAAGACAAGTAGACCATACAGGAGTTGATCTCCCACTCAATTGAGCAAGACAAGCGTCAGAAGGTTGAGAAACAAAAACATAAGGATCAGCTCAACTTGCTCAATTCCGCTAAGGGTAAGGGTAAGAGAAAGTTCTATCATGGAGAAGGCTCAAACTCCAAGAAGGGCAAGCCAAACAACCCTCAACAGCAAGGAGGGTCTAAGGGTAGCGCTTTAAAGTCTTAGGATCAGGCCTCGACTGGTGCCAATGAGCCAAGAAATAGCATTTGCAAATTTTGCAAAAAGGATGGACATTGGTAGAAGGATTGCACTAAGTTTAAGACATAGTTAGCCAAGCATGGTACGCATGAAATCAACATTATATCAAATGTTGATGAATCTCTTTATGTTGAATTTTCCCAAGATACTTAGTGGATTGACTCAGGTGCTACTGTGCATGTTGCAAACTTATTGCAGGGTTTTAGTACCATCCAGATGCTAAGAAGGGGGAAGCGAGCCCTAAAAGTAGCTGATGAAATGGAGATCGAAGTTAAAGCCGTTGAACAAATCACGCTCAGATTTCCAAGCGGCTTCGACCTCCTCCTATTAGATATTTTATTTGCTCCCTCTGTTAAGAGGAATCTTATTTTAGTTAATGTATTGACAGCCACTCGTTATAACTGTCATTTTAGGAAAAGAACATATTATATTCAGTTTAATAATAAGGTTATTGGTTTGGCCTTCATGCAAGACAAGCTTTATCGATTATCTTTGGATGATTCTATGATGAATGTTGTGAATACATGTAATAATAAGATAGATACATCGTCAAAATTATGCCATTGTTGTTTAGGCCATATTTCTAGGGTGAGAATGGAACGTCTCATTAAGGAAAATATACTTCTCCCCTTAGATTTCTCAGACTCAGATCAATGTTTACACTGTATTAAGGAGAAATTCGCTAAGACAATTAAGAAGGGAGCCACCAGGAGTTTAGGTCCTTTAAAAATCATTCACACTGACATTTGAGGACCATTCCTAGTGACATCAGTGGACCAGGAGTTGTGGATTGAAGCACTTAAAACAGTTGCCCATATAATTAACAGAGTTCCTAGCAAATCATTGCCTAAGACATCATATGAGTTATGGACTAGAAGAAAGCCAACTCTGAACTACTTACGTGTATAGGGCTATCGTGCAAAAGCCAGAATTTTCAACTCACAATTGAAAAAATTAGATCCTAAGACTGTGAGCTATCACTTCATCGGATATCCAAAAACATCCAAGGGATACCGATTTCATTGTACAGACTATCACGTCCAGAAATTCACCAGAATTTCTAAAGCTAATTTGTGCAATAAAACCCTCGTCCAGGAATCAACCGAGGTACACAAATTGATAATAGATAAACATAACCAAAACAACAAACAATAAATACTTACAACAGAAGCACTTAGTCCTCACACCGAAGAAAACAACAGCAGAACGGCAACCTAGCGAAGCAGCACCAAGCCACAGGCACCTCAACTGGGGTATAAGCCAAACACCAAACTTCACCACCTCGCAAATCTTTACTCTGATAATTGCAATAATGCAAGACTGAGTACTACCCACCATACTCAACAAGCCACACTAGGAAATACAATGTAATGTAATAGGATTCCAAAAGAAAGCATAGTATTTCTTATTTACATAAAACAGCATTTAAAACATTTCCATTTAAAAATATTAAAAACAGTATAGTCTAATTATTGTCAACATTGTACCAATCTTTGAACAGCGCTCCAACGCAGTTCAGGCCCAAACCATATCCCTCCAAACAGGAGTTATCAAGATTCCATCATTTATCACCATTAAAGAGTAGTGTGGGACTAATCACAGAAAACATT
Organism: Oryza meyeriana var. granulata; assembly: GCA_003991445.1. NCBI lineage: Eukaryota > Viridiplantae > Streptophyta > Magnoliopsida > Poales > Poaceae > Oryza > Oryza meyeriana. The sequence continues at coordinate 130,623 of RYFJ01000812.1, read as the reverse complement.
GCTAGGCCCGCCAATTAACCACGGGCACGGCTATTCAAATAGTTTTACTCTAGCCAAAGGTGTACAACTTTACCCACAAGACAATCTCAACATCATGTTAGCCATGCGTCGCGATATCCGAAAGTACCCGAATAGATATTGTCGGCGAAACGGGACAGGGGGTCCCGCCTACCCGGGGGACGCAAGGGTCTTCTGCCATGAAGGGTACCTCCAGGCCTCCAATCTGCACCAAACAACGGCCGGCCACGACTGTCATCCGCCAAGTACCCGGGGCCTGGGCAGTGCCCGGTCTCGGGAGCAGGGATCCCGGGCACTACGCAGCGGTGCCCACAGCCACCTCGGGCTCCATGGCCCGAGGACTTTCCCGGTCCCGAGGGCCATCCCGTGGCCGGACCCCGGCGTCCGGTCCCGGATCCCACGGCTCCAGCCCCGGGTGACGTCCCCGGGGCACATTGTGGACCCGCTCCTGGTCCCGGGCGCCGCTCCCTGGGCCCGGGACTCACGTTACCTGACGGATCGGCTCCTCCGAGCTGATCGGCCTCTTCGGTGATCGGCACCTCCCGCCCGGATCGGCCTCTCAGCGGACGGCATCGGTTCACCAACTACAGCATTAATGACAAGGCGACGGGGCACGTCGCCCCTATCGTCCGCTCCGCCACGCGTGAGTGTCTCAGGACGGCCCCCCGTGGACACCCGACTGCTATTAGAAGCCTTTTGACTTCGGTGGCAAGGGCGTGCGCCGAAGTCAAGCAGAGTCAGAGATTCTTGACTTCGGCAGTGTGCTCCATCACATCCCGTCCTGTCCTCACGACTCCACCGCCCGCTGCATACCAACTCCGGCGTGGGTTCGGCAGGCGGACTTCTACGACAAGACTGTGACAAGACAAATCATACCTGCCCTCTCACGTGCATTCGGCACTGTGGACTCCCCTCGCCTATAAAGGAGGATCCATGCCACATTTAGAAGGGACGGACTCTCTCAGCTGGAGCTCCGGTCTTAGACACTCAGACTCAAACTCTCGAGGACGCTCACGCTCGAACCTTGGAGTTCCCGGGCTAGCTTCCGGGCACCCCGGGGCTCACCTTGTAACCACCTTCATCCGCCACAGATAGCAAAACACAAAGGAGTAGGGTATTACGCCTCCGTGCGGCCCGAACCTGTCTAAATCCTCCTGTCTTCTTTGTGTGCTTTCTTCCCTTCGAACCATCCGTCGTTCCGCTGATACACACTGACGCCGACTTCGCCTGAGAACTACTCCCCTAGCCGAATCTCAAAGGGGGGTCTCCGGACTTCCCACAGTCGAGGTTTCATCCTCCGACAGCTGGCGCGCCAGGTAGGGGGAGTTTCCTTTTCAGGTGGCACGCCGGCGTCCCAAACACCGGCACACTCCATGGCAGGAGGCCATCGTCCGCAGGATTCCGACGAAGAGTCCGGCGACTTTACCCAGCCGGGCGACGTTAGCCTCGCGGCGGGCCAGCCGCGTTCTCCCCCTACGTCTTCTTGGGGGTGCGCGGCGTGCGCCGCGCGGACCGAGTTCGCTCGGGACCTGCCTGGTGGTGCGGCCCCGGCCCCTCCCCTTGCGGAGGGAGCCGGCAGGTGCCCCGCCGGGTCCGCCACGGCCTCATCTATAAGGCGCGAGCGGAGGCGCCACTCCGCAACGCGCCGTCGTCTCGACTTCCAGCCCACGTCGCCACAGAGAGCTCTCCTGGCGGCAGAAGCCCTCCTGCGCCACCCCCCGATCCTTACCGGGGGTGGAGACCGGGAGCGATGGTGGCTCGATGAAGTCGCCAGCCTGGTAGGCGCGGCCCATCGCCAGGTCGCCGCTCACAACAGAGCAGGGGCAGGGAGTGCCGGCCGCGCGACCTCTAGCGTGAGCCGGCCCACCGTCCCGAACCAGAGTCGAGCCCGGGGCGCGACGCCCTGCGGCCCGACCGGGTCCAAGCAGGGCGCGGGCGACCTCCGCAATCGGCCGAGCCGGTCGCGGCCCCATGAGGACGCCCGAGTCACAATGGAGCGACAACGCGAGCGGCGCGCGGGCGCCGCCAGGCGTTCCGAGGCCCAGGCCTCCAGCTCCAACCCACTGATGGGAAACCGTCATCCATCGCCTGAGCCTGCTCAGTATGGCGGCTTGGGTTGCCTGGCACTCTCCCCAGGCCTCCTACAGGTGCGCTGGCCAGCCAGGTTCCGGCCTAGCTTGCCGGAGAAGTATGACGGCTCCGTCGAGCCCACGGAGTTTCTGCAGATATACACCACTGCCATCCAGGCGGCCGGCGGCGACGAGAAGGTAATGGCGAACTATTTCCCCGTCGCGCTCAAGGCCCAGGCTCGCTCCTGGATGATGAACCTCCCCGAGGGGTCCATTTACTCGTGGGAGAACCTCTGCCACCAGTTCGTGGCGAACTTCCAGGGCACTTTCCCGCGCCCTGGGACCGAGGCGGACCTCAACGGCCTGCGTCAGGGCAGAGGCGAGTTGCTGAGGCACTTTTTGCAGCGCTTCAGCCAGGTCCGCAACACTATCCCCCACATTGCTCCTCACGCGGTTATCCACGCGTTCCGCTCAGGCGTGCGTGATAAGCTCATGCTCGAGAAGCTGGGCACCCGCAACGTCCAGACCACGGCTGAGTTGTTCAGCCTTGCCGACCTCTGCGCCCGCAAGGAGGAGGCCCGAGCGTGGAACAGGCCACGCCCTAAGGCCCCTGACGAGGGCCCTGAAGAAGACGGCGAGTCCTCACGCTCCGCGGCGCGTCGAGACAGGAGGAAGCGCCAGAAGTCCAAGGCGGCCACCGGGACCTATGCCTTGGCTGCTACGGGCGCCCCCCGGGCCGACGGCGCCCGCGGGGATGACAACGACGACAAGCGGCGAAGGCCCGCACGTGCGCCGCCTCCGCCGGCAGTGGCCCTGAAGTGGTGCACCGTCCACCAGACGGACTCGCACGATCTCACGGAGTGTCGTGCCGTCCAGAGCTTGGCCGAGCAGGTCAAGTACTTCCGGTAGGAACCATAGCAAGCCAAGCCCGATCAAGGTGGTTCGGACAATCCGAACCCTCGGCGGACGGTCCGATGCCTCGCCGGACGGTCCGAATCCCACTGCCGACCGGGGAAACCCCTTTCCTTCCCGGTGTACGGGGCCGAAGCCGTTCAGCCATCAGAGCTCACCTTCGGCACTTCCCAGGTACAGCGCTACAACGGCGACATCAACCACAACAACATGCAGCTCGGCGACCTCGACTTCCTCGAGGAACGAAGGTGGCACGCTTCGCTCCACGTCGCTCGTACCAGCAAGGCCTCAAGCGCTATCTTTGGCGTAAGGTTCGGGCCCGATCACTTCAGGTTGGGGGTTAGAATCTCCGCCGTGTCCTCGCATGGATCGGAATGAATTAAACTTTCCCCCTGTGGGAAAGCCCCTTCTTGATGATCGATGATTCCCGACCGGGCTCGGTAAGCCTGGAAGCATCTTCACAAATTCTTCCATAAATACATCCTGTAAGTAGCTGTGCGCCCGGGCCAGCGCCAGATTTTTCCAAAAACTCAGCGTTGGCCGGGGCCCCCATGTATATACACTTTACATAAGCAGCATTTTAATATCTATCCCTGTGCTGTCCCTTTCGTCTTTTTCTGTGTGTTGCGTTCATGGCAGTCTCATCCCCTGGGGGCATACTCGGGCCGCGCCCGTGCGACGGTTGGGGTTCGCGCATTATCATTAGTTCCTTACCGACGAGTAATCGTATCCCGACGTGCTAGGTCCAGGGCATTGTCGAGTTTGCGGGGACCTGATGGCGCCCTCCGGGAGGCGCCCCGTGTCCCTGCGGCTCCAATGTCCTACCTGGCTAGCTTCGGGATCGGTTCTTTCCGGAGGTAGGGGCGAAATGCTTATGCGTAATCTTTCCCTCCGCACGGTCGCGACCACGAAGACGCCTTCGGGAGGTGATTGACACCACTGATCGTAGCACGGAACAGACAAGGGAATGAGCCAAATACTCTCACAATTCATCGTGTGCAGATTACACCAATTCCCGGCAGGTTTTAGGCAGGCTTTCCGAACCTCGACGCGGGCCGCGGAGCTCGGCCTGGCCGGCTCCTCCCTGGCAACCGCCGAGGCGCCGGATGCTCCGCTGCCAGGTGACCCGGTCCCCGGTCAAGACTGTTCCCGCGGCATCGCGGCGCTCCCAGGGCCACAGGCGCCCGGGGGCATGGAGGGCCCCCGGACCCGGAAGACAGGGGGTCGAAACTACGGACTCAACCGTCCCGCCAGACTCGTCCCCGGGCCCCTTGCAGCCGTCGAGGACCGGGCTCCCGGGGCAGGCGGCTGCTCAAGGCCCCGGGAAAGGGACCTGGGTGCGACGGCGGTTCACGGCGAGTCGGTCCGATGTTCGATGTTCCCGGGGGCGAGCAACGCTCCCGGCCTCGGGACTGTGCTCGCGGAGCCACGACGCCCTTCGCAATGTCCAGATACGTTACCTTATCCACCTTTACATATTGCTCAATCTGTATTCTTGCCCCGTTGTATGGACAGCCTAGGTTCCCGGGGCAGGCTACGGTGCCCGACCTGGCCAGCTCCTCCCCGGCCGCCGCCAAGGCGCCGAGTGCTTCGCTGCCTGGCGACCCCATGCCCGGCGAGTCAAGAGCCAGTTCTCACGGCCTCGCTGTGCTCCCTGGGCCAACAGCGCCCGGGGGCACGGAGGGCCCCTGGATCCGGAAGGCGGAAGGGGCCGAACCTACGGACTTCGTCGCTCCGCAAACCTCACACCCGGACTGCTCGCGTCCCCGGGAACCGAGCTCCCGGTGCGAGCAACCATCGCGTTCACTGCATCTAGGGACCGAGCTCCCGGGGCAGGCGGCTACACCAGGGCCCGGACAGGGGTCTCGCGCACTAAGGCACTCCGCGACTGCAGGCACTCGACGGCGGATGGCGCCCGGTATTCGGCGTTCCCGGAAACGAGGCCCCGAACACCAGCAACCTCCGAACAACACCATAAACCAAGGTACGAAAATATAAACATGATCATATACATATGCAAATATCTCTCTTTGTACGAGACAGGCGAACCGGAGCGCAAGTACGAGCGAGGCCCAGAGATGTCGCCGCACGGGGGGAGGTCACCGATGTACTTTATACCGGACCCCGGGCGGCGTCGGAAGGGGAGTGCTCGGGGGCATGGAGGGCCCCCGGGCCCCGAAGGCGGCCGCGGATGGAGCCAGAAGGAAACCGGCGCCTTCCCCGGACTCTTCGTCGGCCATCGGCTCCACCAGATGCTCGCGCTCGGAGACGCCGTCGCACAGGGAGGGGTCGCTGGCCTTCTTCGGACCGGACCCCGGGCGGCATCAGAAGGGGACCACCCGTGCCCGGACCCCGGCGCCCGGTCCTGGACACACAAAGGGTACGGCAACCCGGACTTCATCGAACGTGATGGCAAGTCCGGGCGGTTCGTCCCGACTCAGTCCGGGGCCTCCGGGTCCCGGACACATATAGGGTATGATAATCTGGACCACGCCGCCCTGTCGAGCGCGAGTCCGGGCAGGCCGCTCCCGGTCGGGAAGTTCCCGTTTGAACGGCTGTTCCCGGTTAATCAACCGCCCCCGGTTGATCCACCCGGTCTCGAGAGTTTGCTCGCTCCCGGTTGATCGGCCCCTCCCGGTTGATTAGTTCCCGGTTGATCGGCTGCTCCCGGTTGACCAACCGCTCCCGATAGATTGGCACCTCCCGGTTGATCCGTTCCCGGTCGATCGGCTGTTCCCGGTTGAGGGTCTTCTCCCGGTGTCGAGAGCTCGCTCCCTCCCGAGGAAGCTGAGCCCAAACACGGCCCCTGACAGGCCAGGACCAGAGAGCATATAACAGAGGCCGGAATACTCCTTCAGCGAGGCGCCGCTCCTCGCTCATAACCAGCGTCGCCTCGGCAAGGAAGTCGTCCCGATATGGTCCATATCCTTACCCGGGCCCCCGTGCCCGGGCACATATCAACTGCGTCAAACCACATTTCAGTCAGGGGCCCTGGGTCCCGGGCACATATTTGAGCCGAGGCACGGATTCCCGAATCCGCGCCCTGGGCCCGACACCGAGGTGCCGAACCAGGGCGGCCTCGCCAAGGCGAGTGCAAGCCTAGGAACGCGACACCCGGAATAGGGCGCGATAGCCCGGACAGCACCGCCCCGGCGAGAATGCATCCGGAAGGTCGTCTCACATCCCATATTCAAGCCCGGGCCCCCGAAACCCGGCTTATATCAAAACCATATTCCAGTCCGGGGCCCCCGGGTCCCGGACACATATCCTCCGCATGACAGCCGGGGCCCCCGGGTCCCGAGCACATGCCTCTCCCCAGTCTCGAGGCTCGCGAGGGAAGCTGAGCCCGAGCTCCATCCCCGGCACATCAAGCATCTTCACAAATCCTTCTTTCATCGTGCACAGATCACGCCAAATCCCAGCGGCCTTGCTGCATGTTCGGCAGCATGGACTACCCCCGGGCCTGGAAGACAACCGCGGCCAGAACCCGAAGGACCCCGCGTCCCCTTGTTTTTTCAAGACGTGGCCCTGTTCCCGCCCGGAGTGGTTTCCGGCCGAGCAACAGGGCCAGGGGCCACTGTCGGCGAAACGGGACAGGGGGTCCCGCCTACCCGGGGGACGCAAGGGTCTTCTGCCATGAAGGGTACCTCCAGGCCTCCAATCTGCACCAAGCAACGGCCGGCCACGACTGTCCTCCGCCAAGTACACGGGGCCCGGGCAGTGCCCGGTCTCGGGAGCAGGGATCCCGGGCACTGCGCAGCGGTGCCCACAGCCACCTCGGGCTCCATGGCCCGAGGACTTTCCCGGTCCCAAGGGCCATCCCGTGCCCGGACCCCGGCGTCCGGTCCCGGATCCCACGGCTCCATCCGTCGTTCCGCTGATACACACTAACGCCGACTTCGCCTGAGAACTACTCCCCTGGCCGAATCTCAAAGGGGGGTCTCCGGACTTCCCGCAGTCGAGGTTTCATCCTCCGACAGATATTGTGACAGGATCATCCACGTAACTCGCACAATAGGAGAGCCACCCACTGAGCCACCTATCTCCAGCAAGAGCTGATCAAGCACCTAACAGGGAGACGGCCCAACGCCCAAACCATGGTCTTATGACTCCCATGTGTGGACTTATCTCAGCCACAAACACGCCCTGGTGCCTCCTATTGAACTCATCACACTTCAAATCGCGCCATTACCAATTCTAGCTTGTGGTTAGTACGAGTAATGCTTCGCAACAAGTAGTCCGCTAACCGGTCCTTAAATGTCATGAGCACCGCTAGCAACATCATCAACCTGGTGCTCACAACCCACCATCAATCAAGTTTTAGTTGGAACATTAATTAACCAAGCACGACTCACTGTCGTGAAAATACAGCCATTTAACATTAAGGGTCATTGATGATTGAATTATTTCCCCACATAAAATGACGCTAAAGTTTCTAGACATGGCTAAGCAAATCCTAAATAATCTAGCTAGATAATTAATTACACATCTAGCTAGTCCATATTAGTCACCCAGGGTATCAAGGTACAGGTATCAACATCCAAATGGCCATAATTATCAAGGAATATTGGATAATAAATAAATACCCGTAATGATATTCCAAAACATTTCATGCAATAACATTAAAATAAAATAACTTTCACAAATGGGATCAGCATGCTCAAGGAGATTGTCGTGTGACTTGCCTTACAATAGAAAATGTCTTCCGCAAATCTTCTGAACCCTTCCGCAGACTCCGCGATCTTCTGAAATGGCAAAAGCGACAGACTACACATAAAACAAGAAAAACCCTAAGAAACTCCAAATAAATAGTATATAAAAGTACATAAACATGTAGATCACGATTTTAGATGAATTTAGAAAGAAGAACGGGTCGAATCGGAGTTCGGACGGAAAAGATATGGATTCTAGAAGATTGAATTCAAAGAAAATCCGAAAAGAAAAGGGGAAAGAATATTCCCTAGAATATTCCCTCGGGAAATTAACTATTACAGGAATTACGTCTGGAGAGATAATTGAGTGGGACCAACTGTCAGTGCGATGGCTCATGATGGACCTGGTTCATGGACCAGAGGAGAGGGAGGTTGAGGGAATGCTGATGAGGTGGATGCCACGTGAGCAGGGGATGAGAGATGGTAGCTGAGTTAGGTGACCACTTGGCATTTAGGGCTGACGAGGCAGATGACGCGGCACAGATCTAGGGCTATGGGGATCCAACGGCTTAGATTGGATGTGGAGAAGATCGAACGGCTAGGGTTTCATCTAGGGTTTAAAGAGGATCGGACGAATAGGATTTGGTTGACATGATCCAACAGCTAGAGATTTTGGATGAGGCTCTACTTGTCGGGCCCACTGTCAGTGACCGAAGGAGTTCACCGTTGGTGCCCACATGTCATGCACTAGAAAGGAGGAACACCGGGTCCACACGTCGGTGTCACCAAGGGCTGTCAGCTAGGCCCCGCACGGCGGTGACACACGACCGGGGCAGAAACGCTTGACGATGACGTCGAGCAGCCGGCGTCGGGCGACGACGCCAGCACAGGGCAGCGAAGTGGGACGACGACGGGGGTGAAGGAGGTGAGGGCGGCGGGGACCGGTGAGCGGAGCGGCGTTTCCGAGGCGTGAACGGCATCAGCCGTCGACGGCACAGGAGAAGGAGGAGGGGGACGGCTTCGTCCTGGACCTAGCGAGGACGGCGGGACCAGACGGCGATGCATCCGCGGGGAGGAGCAGGGAGCCGAGGAACGGAGGGGAGGACAGAGGCACCGAGGCTTACCATGGCGGCGGTGGAAGGCGTTATAGATGACAGCGTTCGCCTCAACCGGTGGCACACGAGACAGTGGCACTAGGCGGTGTTAGCAATAATCCCGACCGTGGTGCGTTCCCGGTCGAGACGCATGCGTGCGTGTGTGTGGGCAGGATAGCTGCAGGGGCATGCTGACCATGTCTAGTGGCAAGCTCAGATGATGTCCGGTTCTCACAGAGGAGCGAGTGGCTCACGATGAGAGGAGGTTGAGTCATGAGGGGATCGTGTGTGCGAGTACACGGACACGTCGTGAGGCCATGCCGAGAATGGGTCGCGTATGAGTCTGTACGACGGTCGTGGGCGACGTCACGGACGTGCGATGGACGCATCATGGGCGACGTCACCAACGTGCAATGGACGTGTCGTGGGCGTGACGTGCGGACGCTGTGCACTTGTAAATTCGCTATAAAAGGAGATGGAAAGAACAGAAAATGCTGTGCGGTTTTGGGCAGCACCAATCTCTCGGTGTTCCAGTGTTCACGTGAGTTCTTCGTCCTCCCGGCCGGGAGCTTCCGGCTGAATCTATTGTTTGCTCCCGGCCGGAGGTTCCGGCTAACTAGGCCCGAGCGCGGACGAGAGGGCCCGGCCAAGGACGTTGACCCCAGGCGAGTTCCCGGGAGAGGGCCCGGGCGAGGTCCCGGGCAGGCCGTGCGAGGGGCCCGGGCACAGTTGCAGGCCGGGTGAGGGGCCCGGGCGCGGGCGAAGGCCGGGAGCAGGGCGCGGGCGCGGGAGCAGTTCCCGGAAGCGGGTCGCGGGCGCGGGGCGCAGACTCGGACACGGTCCCGGGCGCCAACAATTCGTATCAGAGCTGAGGTTGAGTTCTTGCTGCCATGTCGAGTGAAGGAGTGTACACGCCGCCGAGCCGCCGTGGCAGCGGCAAAGGTAGCGGCGGTGAGGCAGCCAAGAGCAAGAAACGAAGATGTTCAGCACCCCGCAGAAGCCCGGAGTCACGGCAGAGCGCGTCGTCCCCAACACCGGCGCAGTTGAGCTGCCGCTGCTGACCAAGACCAACTATCATGAGTGGTCATTGGTCATGTAGGTGAGCCTAGAGGCGTTGGAGCTCTGGGATGCTGTGGAGGCTGTCAGCGCCGAGCGCCAAGGATCGGCGGGCTCTGGCCGCCATCTTGCGCGCGGTGCCGCCGGAGATGAAGGCCGGGCTCGCCGTGAAGATGTCGACGAAAGAAGCTTGGCGAGGCGATGGAGGACAGTCGCGTGGTGAAGAAGATCCTGCGCGTGGTCCCGAAGAAGCTGAAGCAGGTCGCGGTGGCGATAGAGATGCTTCTGGACCTCAACACCATGTCCGTGGAGGAGCTCGTCGGACGGCTGCGTGTGGCGGAGGAGTCTCGCGACGTCGATGAGGAGACGGGGGGTGCTGGGCGTCTGCTGCTCACTGAGGAGCAGTGGGAAGCTCGCCGACGCAACGGCAAGGAGCACGGCGGCGAAGCAAGGCGCAGCAGAAATGGGCGGCGCGGAGGCGGCGGCGACAAGGGCAGTGGCAGCCACGTCGACGACGATGGCGGCAGTAGCACGTGCTCAGGGACCAGCGGGCGTTCGGAGCGCCGCAACCGAGGGAGGTGCTTCAACTGTGGCATTCGTGGCCACATCGCCAGAGATTGCCGGAAGCCGAGGAAGGAGAAGGCGCTGCTCGCCGACGCCGACGACAAGCCGACGCTGCTGTGATGGCGGAACGCGCCATGTCGTGATTAGGGGGAGTTTGTTAGCAATAATCCCGACCGTGGTGCGTTCCCGGTCGAGACGCATGCGTGCGTGTGTGTGTGGGCAGGATAGCTGCAGGGGCATGTTGACCATGTCTAGTGGCAAGCTCGGACGACGTCTGGTTCTCACGGAGGAGCGAGTGGCTCACGATGAGAGGAGGTCGAGTCACGATGGGATTGTGTGTGCGAGTACACGGACACGTCATGAGGCCATGCCGAGAATGGGTCGCGTATGAGTCTGTACGACGATCGTGGGCGACGTCACGGACGTGCGATGGACGCGTCGTGGGCGACGTCACTGACGTGTAATGGACGCGTCGTGGGCGCGACGTGCGGACGCTGTGTACTTGTTAATTCGCTATAAAAGGAGATAGAAAGAACAGAAAATGTTGTGTGGTTTTGGGCAGCAATAATCTCTCGGTGTTCCAGTATTCGCGTGAGTTTTTCGTCCTCCCGGCCGGGAGCTTCCGGCTGAATCTATTGTTTGCTCCCGGCCGGAGGTTCCGGCTAACTACGGGCGAGGGCCCGAGCGCGGACGAGAGGGCCCGGGCGAGGACGCTGACCCCGGGCGAGTTCCCGGGAGAGGGCCCAGGCGAGGTCCCGGGCAGGCCGTGCGAGGGGCCCGGGCATGGTCGCAGGCCGGGAAAGGGGCCGGGCGCGGCGAAGGCCGGGAGCAGGGCGCGGGCGCGGGAGCAGTTCAGCGGGCGCGGGGCGCGGACTCGGACACGGTCCCGGGCGCCAACAGGCGGCGGCGGCTAGGGCGCAGCAGCAGGGGCCGACGCCGGGGAGCAAGGCACCGAGGCGAGCAGGGGTAGCGGCAAGTTGCAGCAGGGCGCCAGCGACAGCATGGCGGCTCATAGGCGGCGGCGGCGTGCACGGTAGAAGAGAGCGGCGGCGGTGCCAGGCAAGGCGCGGGGGCGGCGCTAGCGACAGCAGGGAGCCGGGGCGGCTCGGGTAGCGGTGGCTAGGGCGCAGGTGGGGCCGCGCGCGGGTATTTGTAGAGAGGAGGGGGTCCCAGAGATGGCGGCGGGGGTTGCGCGAGCGCGGCGGCGCGGCTGGCTGGGCCGGGCGGCGGAGTAGCGGGCCAGGCCAGGGTGAAGCGCGGCGGGCAGTAGAGGCAGGCCGAGAGGCGGCAGTGGCGACTGGCCGAGCCCGGGGAGATGCGCAACCCAGGGGAGGGGCACAGGCCAGGGCGGCCTGGCCGGGCCCTGGCTCTACCGAGAGAATCACAGAGAGAGAGAGAGAGTACAGAGGTTGAAGAAGAAGGAGAAGGAGGAAGAAGAAAGGAAGAAAAAGAAAGAAGGGGAAAAAAGAAAGATGGAAGAAAAAGAAGAAAAAGGAGAAAAGGAAGGGGGTTTTGGGGAAATTCCAATTTTGCGAAAATTGGAATTTGAGGATATTCACAGGATGTGAGGATTATTATATTTTTTGAAATTATAAACTGCGGGAAGATTCGGGATATTGAAATACTCTAGGTTTGAGGATATATATATATATATATATATATATATATATATATATATATATATAGGGAAAGTGGAATCACGGAATAATCCAGGAAATGGGAAAATCAGAAGATAGGTCGCAGAGGTTGAGAGGTTGGAGTATTCGAGGAATAAATGGGACTTCCAAAATATATAGATATTTTGGGGACCGAAAAAATAGAATATTTCTCGGGAACTGGAAGAATGGAATATTTAGAATATTGTAATTATTTCGGAAATAAAGAGGTTGGCGAGAATAATTTATGGGGACTGAAATGAGGCAAAATCTCGGAATATTTCCTGAGATTTGGGGTTCATCTTCAAAAGGAGTTTTAAAGGTGAAGAGTTTCCAAAAGTCGAGAAAATATAGGGTATTTTAGGGTTCCGAAACCGACACTAAATCCCTAAAAAGGAAGGGAACCAAAGTTCGAACTAAACGGAGGGACACCCAAAAAGGTGGAAGCAGAAACGACCCGCACGGGGGAAAAGAAAAGGGGTTTATTTATATTTATTTAATTACTGAAGTGATCTTTATTTCATTTAAATTAACTCTTGAGCTTCGAAAAATCCAAGAAAATTTTAGAGAGTTTATTAAATCGTGGGGAATTTACCAAAAGCAAATGCCACCATGAAACACGAAGGATTTATTTTTATAAATACTTAAACTCTTAAAATATTTCGACGAAACCGCTAGGAATATAAAAGCATCCAAGCATTTATTAAAATTTCAACTTGGGATTTTTAATATTGAAAATTTCTAAAAATTTTATTCAAACACTTTCATAGACAAAATTTTCTAACGTATTCTTGTATTTCTATTTACCCAAAATGATTTTTAATTAGGCCGATTTTCAGGGTGTGACAAATCCACCCCCCTTACAGAAATCTTGTCCCGAGATTTGAAGCCGCTAGAAAGAAAAGAGCTTGGTTGGTCTCCAAATCTTTCTTCCGAGGCATCTTTCTTCTGGTGACCACTTCTTGAAGTCTATTCCTGTTGTCTGTCCTGACGATATTTTGTATCTCTAACCTTTTACCATCAACCGACATCTCAAGACTTAACTAAACTCTCATGCTTGAATCCCCTTCTGACCCTTGGGTCTAAGTGTCCATTGTATCTAACGGCCCTTTAGAATCACAGATTTTTCCTTTGGACCATCCTGTGTTTGATGATTCAATCAACCTCCAACTAGACCTAATCCTTTTAGTGACTAATCCACTTCGATTCATCTACCTATTTGTCACTAGGTTGCTTACACACTTGCTTGTTGCTGACGTACCAATTTCTCCGACTGTGCACCAACTTATGGACGGTGCCAAGGTGTTCTCTGACCACTGATCATCCTTGGTGGAACACTTTCCTTCCTCTACTGAATTCACTTCGTCCGGTTTCTTTATCAATCACCTTTCTTCCTACCTTCCTACTGACTGTTTCTTAGGATCCTCATACTTAGATTCTCATAATAGTGATGGAAATATTCATCTGTAACTTCCGAGGTTATTATAGATATCTTGTCTGATAGCTACACCAATTTCTTTGGTGGTTGCTGATCCGTAGATCTGTCTTCGTTTCACCGTTACCTACGGCTTTTCAAGCTTCTCACTGGTCCGTTCCACAATATCAATACAGATGGCTCCATAATTCAGGTTGAACTCGATCACAAGTACCTTTCCATCCTTGCTTAACCAAACTCATTCTTGGGTTGCATGAGGTTATCCTTTGTTCCTAAGTGATCACCTTCTGAAACTCTTGATGATTACTCAAGTGATCTGAGTCTTCCATTGGGATGTGCGTTAACAGACTCTTCATTCTCTGATATCTCACTTGGTATTTGGTTCCTTCCGTCTTTCGCTTCTGTCCTTTATGCTTATGTCTTAGATGCTTTCTGCCAGTGTGGATAGGCTTAACTGTGGTGGCGACTCATATTATCTCTAAAAATAATAACTTGGTCAGGCTTGCTGCTACCATCATAAACTGGATTTCACTAATTCCATCAACATAAATTGGCTTTCACTAACTTCATCGAGGGTTAGGCATGTCTTTTCTTCTTCCAACTTCGGGTGCTAAGATTCACTTGTCCTTCCTTTACCGTAGTGACTTCGGTGACGATAACATTGTTGATGCGTCTTTTTGATGACTGGCGTTTCGGCTTCGGATGTAGTCTCGAGAAATTATCCACATTCCAACCTTACTTTTCTGGTCTCGATTGTAGCTAGTAGGATTGTTCCCCTGAGAAAATTGGAACGGCAAGGATGATCCGTAAATCCTGGCTTGACTTGTCTCTTAATATTCTGCATCATGTTCTTCTTATCTTCCAGGCAAATTGCCTCGTCTTCTGAGTCCTGGTCGCAATCTTCAAGGATGAATTAAACTAACTACTCATTACTAGTGCCTTCTTAAGTCTATAAAAAAGGTTAGCTCTATCTAGCAGACATATACCAAACACTAGCTTCCCCTTTCCAACAAACGCTTGCTGACTCTTAATAAACTAGGGTTTACGACGAGGCCGAGTTTACATATCTTGGGCTGAATAGAGGACATGATTGTGGTCATTACTGACCAAGGCTGAATCCAATATAATCTCTTCCTCCAAAGCATTTAGTACAAAGCTGACCATCTGTGGTGGAGAAATCAATGGGAAGAGCAGACATAGAGCAAAGAGAGAGAAGCAACTTCTTTACTAAATATTTAAATTTTTACTGAACTGTAATGAATATAGGGTGTTGATTATTACAATGCCAAACTAGTAGGCTATATCACCACCTGACATACGCCATACGCTACCCAAGCACCCAAGCACAAAAGGGAGCAAGCACCAGCACACTAACAAGCAGGCTAACACACGTGGCTAACTAAACAAGAATAACTAGTCTTGAGGGTGCAGCTTAGGCTTTGGAAAGGTAATCGAAGAGCCTCTTTGACTCCTTCAGCTGTCTTGACATTCCTTCCCCAGGTGCAGCACTGGTTGATCCAAGGCAAGGGCGTTTGGCTTCCACTAGCGGGTTGTCTTATTCTAGCTGAGGGGCATCTGCTTCCGCTGTTAGTTCCTTCAACTCCTTTTCCAACTTGTGGATCCTACGTAGCTCCTAGTTTTGTTGCGTCAGTTGGTCCACTTGTCTCTGCAACTTGTCGATCTTCATCTGCTGTGCATGAATCTGGATTCTGGTTCTTTCCTGGTAATTGGCATGAAGGTCATCCAAGTAGCATAGTCCTCATGTGCACTATCACCATATTGTCTTCATACCAAGTATTCTCACAACCATTCTGTAGACCTGAGCAACTGTGATAGGGATGATAGTGGTACACTGTACTTGCCAGAGCAGTGTTGAAGTGATGATGGAGCTAACACAAGGCTTCATAAGATACTTCTTCTCGAGCGGACAGGAAATGATCGGCTTCAGTGGCGAAGGTGAGTCAAGGAAGATCTTCTCGGTTGGAGTCGAGAGTCATCGTGATTGTCGGCGAAACGGGTTAGGGGGTCCCACATACCCGGGGTCACGTGGCTCTTCTGCCACGCCAGCCACTCCGGGCCCACATTCTGCACAAATGGCGACCGGCGCTCCGGCTAAGTGCCCGGGGCACGAGCGCTGCCCGGGCTCGGGTGCGCTACCCCGTGCCCGGGTGTGCCTTCCCCGGGTCCGGGAGCGCCTCCCCCGGTGCCCCTTCCTCGGGCCCGTGGTCCGGGGACATTCCCCGGGACCCGGGCATGACAGCCTCGGTCCCGGGTCCCGGGTGCCGACCTTCCCGGTCCCGGGTCCTCGGTCTCGGTCCCGGGCGCCGACTGCCTTGGCCTCGGTCCCGGGTGCCGACTGTCCCGGTCCCGGGTGCCGACTGCCTCGGCCCCGAGTCCCGGGTGCCGACTGACTCGGCGCCTTGTGCGCGCGGAGGGCTCAGAGAGCACTCCACGCCGGGCACGAGGTTGACTCGAGCGCACCAGCTCCCCAACTACCGTGATGCGACGGGGCGTGCTGCGCCTGTCGCCTGCTCTGGCCCCCGGTGGGCCCGCTTCCTGTGTGGTCAGCCTGTGTCGTCAAAGGTGTCACGGGGCGTCAGAGGCTTGTTGACTATGGAGGCTTCGTCTTTCCACGCCCCGGCAGCGGAGGTAGGCGCCGTCCCATCTCCAAACTCCATCCGCTCCCAGCGACGTGACGACCGTGCCGACCAGACATCAGCACCAACTCCGGCAGGGGAGACGTGCGCTGTCACATCCCAAGAATCTCGCCGCCCGCAGCAGCTGAGCAGCGTGACGACCCGATGTGCAGCAACAACTCCGCCATGGGCTCAGCAGACGGGCGGGAGCGACCGGACGTTCCTCCAACTCCGGCGTGGGCTCTCCTCCAGCGCGGCGCGGCAGACGGGCGCGGACGTGCATGACAAGATGCAGCATAGCTAGCTCTCTCTCTCAGCACATATGCCGGGCACTGTGGACTCCGCTTACACGATAAAAGGAGGATCCATGCCTCTGGCTTAGGGAGGGGGCTTTAGCATTAGCAACGGCCCAGGGCTCTCTGGCTAGGACCGGCTTTCTAGCTCACACTCGCGCTACTGCTCGTCTTCCTCAGTTCCGGCCGCGAGCCAAATTCACCGTGTAACTTAGCGACCCACATTCGTTTCTCCCACATAGCTAAACTCACAGGAGTAGGGTATTACGCTCCGAGCAGCCCGAACCTGTCTAAACGCCTCCTCTCTCTCTCTCGCGCGCGTGATTGTCGCGGTTCGGACGGTCCGGTCCCGAAACGGACGGTCCGAACTTCTCTATCTCCTAGCTCGGGCCCCCGGTTCCCGAGCGCCGATCCGTCTGTTGGTCCACCGGACGCCGCAGTCACCTGAGAACTACTCCCCTGGCCGAACCTCAAAAGGGGGGTCTCCCGACTTCCCGCCGTCGGAGTTTCATTCGCCGACAGTGATATTGCAACAAAAGTCCATACCGTTGTTGGCATATGTGTGGTGGTACACTGGCAAAGTCTCATATCCAATCTCAGCAACCATGCGGCGAAGCTCTACCGAGAAACCACTGTCTCCAAGGTACCTGCTTTCTCTATTGGCCATCTAAAACAAAGTTGAAATTTCGGAGTTAGTAATCCTTCTTCTGTTGCCTCTGATTAGGGGGTAGGAGAGAGAAATCAAACATAGAGGAGAGAGAGCAAGAAGATTTTCACAAATAGATTTTTCGGAAAAGATGTCCATAAGGTCTGACCATTTGGCTTATCCTACAGTCAAGTTTTGGCTCTGATACCAACTTGTTACACCCAGAAATTCACTAGAATTTTCAAAGCTAATTTGTGCAATAAAACTCTCATCCAGGAATCAGCTGAGATACACAAATTGATAATAGATAAACATAACCAAAACGATCAACGATAAATACTTACAACAGAGACACTTAGTCCTCACACCGAAGAAAACAGTAGCGGAACGGCAACCTAGCAAGGCAGCACCAAGCCATAGGCAGCTTAACTGGGGTATAAGCAAACACCAAACTTCACCTCCTCATAAATCTTCACTCCGATAATTGCAATAATGCAAGACTGAGTACCACCCACCGTACTGAACAAGCCACACTAGGAAATACAATGTAATGCAATAGGATTCCAAAGAAAAGCATAGTATGGCTTATTTGCATAAAACGGTATTTAAAACATTTGCATTTAAAAATATTAAAAACAGTATAGTCTAATTATTGTCAACATTGTACCAATCTCTGAACAGTGCTCCAACGCAGTTCAGGCCCAAACTATATCCCTCCAAACTGGAGCTATCAAGATTCCATCATTTATCACCATTAATGAGTAGTGTGGGACTAATCACAGAAAACATCGCTAGGCCCGCCCATTAACCGCGGGCACAGCTATTCGAATAGTTTTACTCTGGCCAGAGGTGTACAACTTTACCCACAAGATAATCTCAACATCATGTCAGCCATGCGTCATGATACCCGAAAGTATCCGAATAGAGATTGTGATAGGATCATCCACGTAACTCGTACAATAGGAGAGCCACCCATTGAGCCACCTATCTCTGGCAAGAGCTGATCAAGCACCTAACAGGGAGATGGCCCAACGCCCAAACCATGGTCTTATGACTGCCATGTGTGGACTTATCTCAGCCACAAACACGCCCTGGTGCCTCATATTGAACTCATCACACTTCAAATCCCGCCATTACCAATTCTAGCTTGTGGTTAGTACGATAATGCTTCGCAACAAGTAGTCCGTGAACCGGTCCTTAAATGTCATGAGCACCGCTAGCAACATCACCAACCTGGTGCTCACAACCCACCATCAATCAAGTTTTAGTTGGAACATTAATTAACCAAGCACGACTCACTGTCGTGAAAATACAGCCATTTAACATTAAGGGTCATTGATGATTGAATTGTTTTCCCACATAAAATGACGCTAAAGTTTCTAGGCATGGCTAAGCAGATCCTAAATAATCTAGCCAGATAATTAATTACACATCCAGCTAGTCCATATTAGTCACCCAGGGTATCAAGGTACGGTGTCAACATCCAAATGGCCATAATTATCAAGGAATATTGGATAATAAATAAATACCCGTAATGACATTCCAAAACATTTCATGCAATAACGTTAAAATAAAATAACTTTCGCAAATGGGATCATCATGCTCAAGGAGATTGTCATGTGACTTGGCTTACAACAGAAAATGTCTTCCGCAAATCTTCCGAACCCTTCCACAGACTCCGCGATCTTCCGAAACGGCGAAAGCGACAGACTACACATAAAACAAGAAAAATCCTAAGAAACTCCAAATAAATAGTACATAAAAAGTATATAAACATGTAGATCATGATTTTAGATGAATTTAAAAAGAAGAACGGGTCGAATTGGAGTTCGGACGGAAAAGATATGGCTTCTGGAAGATTGAATTCAAAGAAAATCCGAAAAGAAAAGGGGAAAGAATATGCCCTAGAATATTCCCTCGGGAAATTAACTATTATAGGAATTATGTCTGGAGAGATAATTGAGTGGGACCAATTGTCAGTGCGATGGCTCATGATGGACCTGGTTCATGGACCAGATGAGAGGGAGGTTGAGGGAATGCTGATGAGGTGGATGCCACGTGAGCAGGGGATGAGAGATGGTAGCTGAGTTAGGTGACCACTGAGCATTTAGGGCTGACGAGGCAGATGACGCGGCACAGATCTAGGGCTATGCGGATCCTACGGCTTAGATTGGATCTAGAGAAGATCGAACGGCTAGTGTTTCATCTAGGGTTTAAAGAGGATCGGACGGATCGGATTTGGTTGACATGATCCAACAGCTGGAGATTTTGGATGAGGCTCCACTCATCGGGCCCA
Organism: Oryza meyeriana var. granulata; assembly: GCA_003991445.1. Lineage (NCBI taxonomy): Eukaryota > Viridiplantae > Streptophyta > Magnoliopsida > Poales > Poaceae > Oryza > Oryza meyeriana. The sequence continues at coordinate 111,297 of RYFJ01000812.1, read as the reverse complement.
CTGTCAGTGACCGAAGGAGTTCACCGTTGGTGCCCACATGTCATGCACTAGAGAGGAGGAGCACCGGGTCCACACGTCGGTGTCACCAAGGGCTGTCGGCTAGGCCCCGCACGACGATGACACACGACCAGGGCAGAAACGCCTTACAACGACGTCAAGCAGCTGACGTAGGGCGACGATGACGGCATGGGACGGCGGAGCGGGACGGCGATGGCGGTGAAGCAGGCGAGGGCAGCTGTCACACCCTAATTTTAGCCACACAAAACTCTACCTGAGAAAATACCCAAGAAAAATAAATTTAAAAGGCCAGAGGAATTAATTAAATAAGTGAAATATGAAATAATAAATTAACATGGCCGAGAATATTTTTCTTATGTTCTCCTAGCCAAAATACATTAACTGGATTTTTAGTGGAATTTTCAGACCACAGGAACTATTTTTAATAAATCAAAATCGATTATCGAAATTAAAAATCTCTCTGGAAAAGCCTTTTCTCTTTTTCTTTCTATTTTTCTTCTCCTAGGCCGCCGGCCCACACCTGTGCCAGCCTCTCCGCGCGCCTGCCGGCCTGCTTCTCCCCCTGGCCTCTTTCTCCTCACGCTGGGCCGGCCCATCTCGCGCGCACCTGCCTCCCGCTCGCTCTCTCTCTCTATGCGCTGGGCCCCGCTTGTCAGGCCGCCTCCAGCCGCACGCCCGCGCGCGTCCCGCTGATAGGCCGGGCCTGCCTGTCAGCCCCGTCTTCTACCTCCGTCCAAATCGGGCGGAAGGGAAAAATCCCCTCCGCCGTCCGATCGGCGCCCACGCCCGCCTCCTCCCACGCTCACCTCTGGTTCAAACGAAGCGGGACCGAGTCCGCGCCCACTCCCCACGTCCTCCGGCGTCCTCATCCCCTCTCTCTCGCGAATCCCGCGCACATCTCTGACGTCGCCGCCATCAACTCGGAGCACGATTGGAGCCGTTCGGCCTCGATCTCTCTAGCCCGCGTGCATAAAAAGCCTCCCCGCCCTCTCCTCCGCCTTTTCCCCAACACGCCGAGCCTCCCCGTGCCCTAAATCACCATCGCCACCGCGCACCCGAGCCTCCACCACTTTCCACCCACTCCGGCCGTCGCTCACCGCCGTTCCCGACTCCGCCAAGCCACACCGCCGCCGCCATCACCTCCGCCGTACCGAGGAGCTCGTCGGCCGCCACTCCGTGGAAGCCGAAGTTCGCCGGAACGCCCCGCCTTCGCGCACGGTGAGTTCCGGCTCTCTTCATCCTCTTCGGCCGGCCATTTCCGCCACGCCGCGTCTCATTTCTCCGCCCTAACCCCTTTCACGTTTTCCTCTTCTCCCAGCGCTCTTCGGCAGCCGCTCCTCACTCTCCTGTCGCCGTCGGAGCACCGTCGCCGACGTCATCCCGAAGCCGCCGCCGCTATCTCATCGCCGCCGTCATCTTTGCACTGTCGCTCGCCGCCACGAGCCATTGGTGAGAATCCTCCCCGTCTTCCCGTTCCATTTCGCCCCTCCGCGTGGCTCACCCGTTTCCGGCTCGGTAGACCGAGTCCACCGTGCATCGGCGCCTTTGAGTCCCTGCCAGGTGGGGCCCGCTGGTCGGCGCCGCCTCTCCCTCGGGTGACGCCATAAATCATGTTAATGCGCAATAAATCGCTTATTAATTATATTTGCATTAGAAAACACAGTAAAACTTCAATAAATCATAACTAATTCATACGAACTCCGATTAAGTCCATTCAAATTTCATTAAATCCAGAAAAATGTCAAGAATTCAATAAAAATACTTTTAGCCCCTGTTTGCCTGCCCACATGTACTGTTTTTAATTGTTTGTGTTTTGCTTGTTATAGAATCTGACGTCGGTGACCCTCCGGTGTATTTCGAGGTCGTTGTCGAGTACATCGAGCCGGAGCAAGGCAAGTCACACTATTACCTTGATCACTTTGTACCCATTTTTTGCTAAGTTGCTTTGTTTGCTCAAATAAACTGCATTATTTCTATATTACATGTGGGTGGGTTATGACCCTTATGATGATAGGATTGTGCCATAGTTTTGAAACTTGAATCCTTGTCACCTGGGTAATAATGTGATTAGATTACAAATCTTAGGATGCTTAGCCATGCTTAGCAACATAGTTCACATGGGAGTTAAATATTATCTTTTCATATGATTCGACTCAATGTCGCAAAAATTGGAATTTTGCATAGGCTGATGTTAAATTATTAAAATTTGAACTAAATGGTGGGCTGTGGGTGTATGGTTCTGCTTGTCGCACCCATGGCAATTAAGGACCGGTTCGCGGGAACCACTTGGGCAACTACCGTACTTTCCACAAGCCAGCGTGGGCAACGGCTAGGCTTGAAGCGTTTCTTCTCCCTCTCCTAGGCACTGAAGAAGAGGGTGAGCGGGATGGAGTTGGGTCGGCCCAGGGTAGGGTTGATCAGCTTCCGGATTCACCGTGGCGCAGGGGGGTAGCCTGGCCAATATGGCGTGCCCTGTCGCAGGTGCAACCTCAGCGTGGTGTGGATGGTTAGGGAGAGGTTTCGTGAACGGTCCTGTCACAGCCTCTCACGGGGCATCGTGGTGATGCACTGGCACACGGAAACGTGTGTGGGGCTGTGTCTTGTGGGTACAGTTGTACACCTCTGATCAGAGTAAATCTATTCGAATAGCCGCGCCCGCTGTTATGGGCACATTGGCCAAGACTCACCGTAATTAGTCTCACCTGTAGATAATTGATCTGGTTTTGTGAAACTGGTGTGGTGGAAGGTGTTGAGTCCGGTCAACGTGGTTGAGTTGATCGGGGGTGGCCGGTTAGCATGGTGTAACGCTAATCGGTGGAGACTGGTGAGCATGGTGTAACGCTCATCAGTGACGCCTGGTGGACGTGGTGTAGCGTTCATCTGTGCGGCCTGGTCAACGTGGTGTAGCGTTGACCAGGAAAAACTGGTCAGCGTGGTGTAACGTTGTTCAGTGGAGACTGGTTAACGTGGTGTAACGTTAATCAGTGGAGTCCGGTTAACATGGTGTAACGGTAACCGGAGGAGTCTGGTGAACGTGGTGTAGCGTTCATCAGTGGAGACTGGGTGACGTGGTGTAACATCAACCAGTTGGGAATGGTTGGGTCTGGTTAGCGTGGTGTAACGTTAATCGGTGGAAATTTAATATTGTTAAATTAATCAACTTTTTATTGTTTGCGAACTACTACTGTTTGCAACTGCTTTTATGCAAAACAAACCCTATCCCATCTTTGTACCCGGTGCATATGCATAATTGTGGGTGTGATTTGTTGAGTACTGTGGATGGTACTCAGCCTTGCTCCCTTCCCCTCTCCCTAGTGTTGGAGAACGCATCTAGCAAGGATCATCCTAAAGAATAGGCGTCAAGGTGCTTGTGGGATGGATGCTGCTGATGGACCCGCTATTTATAGACTTCGTTTTACCTTTTCCGCTGTATTTATGTAATATAATTTTACTCTGTTTGTAAGACACTCTGTATGGCAACTTGATTTATGTACCTGGCTTTTCTAGGCAAGGATTTAATACACATAAATGTTCAGATTTTCGGTAGCTAATTTCTGGGCGTTACAGCAGCGGGGACCGGTGACCGAAGCGGTGTTTCCGTGGCGTGGACGGCGTCAGCCATCGGCGACACGGGAGAAGGAGGAGGGGGACGGCTTCGGCCTGGACCCAGCAAGGACGGCGGGACCAGACGGTGGTGCATGGTGGCTCACAGGCGGTGGCGGCGCGCACGGCAGAAGAAAGCGGCAGCGTCGCTAGCGACAGCAGGGAGTGGGGGCGGCTCGAGTAGCGGCGGCTAGGGCGCAGGTGGGGCGGCGCATAGGTATTTTTAGAGAGGAAGGGGTCTCGGAGATGGCGGCGGCGGTTGCGCGAGCATGGCGGCCCGGCTGGCTGGGCCGAGCGGCAGAGCAATGGGCCAGGCCAGGGTGGAGCACAGCGGGCAATAGAGGCAGGCTAAGGGGTGGCGGTGGTGACGGGACGAGCCTGGGAAGACGCGCAGCCGAGGGGAGGGGCGAAGGCCAGGGCTACGGGGCCGGGCCCTGGCTCTACCAAGAGAATCAGAGAGAGCGAGAGAGTCCAGAGGTTGAAGAAGAAGGAGAAGGAGGAAGAAGAAAGGAAGAAAAAAAAAGAAGGGGAAAAAAGAAAGTTGGAAGAAAAAAAAGAAAAAGGAGAAAAGGAAGGAGGTTTTTGGGGAAAATTTCAATTTCGCGAAAATTGGAATTCGAGGATATTCACAGGATGTGAGGATTATTATATTTTTTGAAATTATAAACTACGAGAAGATTCGGGATATTGGAATACTCTGGGTATAAGGATATATATATATATATATACATATATACATATATATATATATATGTATATAGGGAAAGTAGAATCTCGGAATAATCCAGGAAATGGGAAAATCGGAAGATAGTTCGCAGAGGTCGAGAGGTTGGAGTATTCGAGGAATAAATGGGACTTCCAAAATATATAGATATTTTGGGGATCTAAAAAATAGAATATTTCTAGGGAATTGGAAGAATGGAATATTCAGAATATTGTAATTAATCCGAAAATAAAGAGATTAGCAAGAATAATTTATGGGGACTGAAACGGGGCAAAATCTCGGAATATTTCCCGATATTTGGGGTTCATCGTCAAAAGGAGTTTCAAAGGTGAAGAGTTTCCAAAAGTCGAGGAAATATAGGGTATTTTAGGGTTCCGAAAGCGACACCAAATCCCTAAAGAGGAAGGGAACCAAAGTTCGAAGTGAACAAAGGGACACCCAAAAAGATGGAAGTAGAAACAACCCGCACAGGGGAAAAGAAAAGGGGTTTATTTATATTTATTTAATTACTGAAGTGATCTTTATTTCATTTAAATTAACTCCGGAGCTCCGAAAAATCTGAGAAAATTTCAAAAAGTTTATTAAATCGTAGGGAATTTACCAGAAGCAAACACCACGAAACATGAAGGATTTATTTTTATAAATACTTAAAAGCTTAAAATATTTTGACAAAACCGCCAGGAATATAAAAGCATCCAACCAATTATTAAAATTTCAACTTGGGATTTTTAATATTGAAAATTTTGAAAAAAAAAATTATTCAAACACTTTCACAGACAAAATTTTCTAGCATATTCTTGTATTTCCATTTAACCAAAATGATTTTTAATTAGGCTATTTTTAAGGTGTGACACAGACCGTGTCACTAAGTTTGTGAAAACAAGACACACTTTCTTCTTAGAAAATTAGGATCAGGGGAGCTTACAACAAAGAAAAATTAATCTTGAGGAGATTCGGGCAAACGTTACATTACCGAAAATCTAAGAGAATAATGTTCCCATTGTTCAGACTGTGCCTCAGAATGTAGTACCATCAGGTGCTAATTCTGGATCGTTGGAATTACACCTGTTGTTGAGGAAACTGATAATAAATCTTAACAAACTTTAGTAGCACAGAATAAAGAAGTTCCTCAAACACAAGTGGTCAATAATAAAGCTCAACAATTAAAAAGATCACAGCGGGAGAGGAGATCTGCCATCCCTGATTATTATGAGGTCTACATGAGTGAAGACATTGGAAAGGTAGATGATCCTAACTTGTTTAAGGAAGCTATGACTAGTAAGCACTCGTCCAAGTGGCTTCAAGCCATGGAAGATGAGCTCAGATTTATGAGTCATAACAGTGTTTGGAATCTAGTAGAAGTTCCTAATGGAGTCAAAATAGTAGGCTGTAAATGGGTCTATAAAACTAAGCTGGACTCTAAAGGGAATGTCGAACGGTTCAAGGGAAGACTTGTAGCAAAGGGTTTTTCACAAAGAAAAGGAATTGATGATACATTCTCTCCTGTCACTAAGAAAGACTCATTTAGAATTGTCATGGTCTTAGTTGAACATTATGACTTAGAGCTCCATCAGATGAATGTAAAAATAGCTTTCTTAAATGGGGACTTAAATAAAAAATGTTTACATGGCACAACCGGAAGGTTTTGTTGTGGAAGGAAAGGAGCATTTAGCGTGCAAATTTAAGAAATCCATATATGGACTTAAGCAAGCATCAAGACAATGGAATCTGAAATTTGATGAAATTATCAAAAAGTTCAGATTTAAGGAAAACGTGGTGGACAACTGTATTTATGTTAAGGTTAAAAGTGGAAAGTTTATATTACTGGTACTATATGTGGATAACATTTTATTAGTTAGCAGTGATAAGAATCTATTGCGAGAAACTAAGAAATTCTTGTCATCCAAATTCGATATGAAAGATCTTGGTGATGCATCTTATGCTTTAGGCATCGAAATACACCAAGATAGGTCTAAAGGAGTACTGAGATTATCTCAGAATGCATACATCAGCAGAGTGTTAGAAAAATATAACATGAGCAAATACTCCGTATCATCTGCTCCAATTATGAAGGGCGATAAGTTTGGATCATTCCAAAGCCCGAAGAATCAGTTAAAATCAGATATCATGAAAACGGTAGCGTATGCTTCAGCTGTCGAAAGTTTAATGTACGCTCAAGTATGTACGTGACCAAACTTAGCATTCGTTATTGGGATGCTTGGCAGATACCTGTCCAATCCTGGATTAGACCACTGGAAGGCAGTTAAGAAAGTCCTGCATTATTTATAAGGAACTAAGGATTACATGCTTACATACAAAAAATCTAAAAAGCTTGAAATTTTAGGCTATTCAGATACAGATTTTGCAGAGTGTGTAGATACTTAAAAAATCAACCTCAAGTTATATCTTCATCATGGCGGGAGAAGCAATTTCATGGAAAAACTCCAAACAGACTTTGACTACATCGTCAACAATGTAGACAGAATTTATGGCATGTAATCACGCTACAGGGCAGGCTGTATGGCTCAGAAATTTTATCCTGAGATTGAAAGTGGTAGACAGCATTGATAAACCACTTACAATATACTGTGACAATGAGGCCACAGCTTTCTATACGAGTAACAACAAGTTAAATGAAGCTACCAAATACACATTAAGTGTCATGTTGTGAAAGATAGAGTCCAGAATCAGACTATTCAGATTAAGTATATTAGTACTAAGTTTATGTTTGTGGATCCGCTTATCAAAGACTTACCTCCTAATTTATTTAAGGATCATGTTGCTAGCATGGGAATAAGTAATTGCCTTGACTAAGATCCTGAATATAAGGGGGCATAAGGTTCAATCAACACCCGCTAAGATAAGTTAGGAGTTTATCTGAGTACCACAGTAAACTATAAGTCTTGTTGTCTCAATGAAGTTCAATGTCGTTGTGACATATTGCTTTGGGAAGCTGTTTTATTTAGTGGACTCATTAGTTAGCCTCACGATCAAGGGAAGAATGTTGGTTGATTGTTTCGGCTAATTACCGAGACAGATAAAGGAAAAAAGGAAACTATCCACTGGTTTGCCTCTCCCATAAGAAAACGAAAATTAGAGATAAGTATTTTGTTTGATCGGTAACAAATCCGATAAGATTCGGTTTTAACCCCCAAGCCCCACTAGTGCCTATATAAGAGAGGGACGAGAGGAGGAATTGCGTCATGTTTTTGTCTCCCGTAAACCCTAAATTCTAAGACCCGATCGTTAGTTGCACTGGTAGGGGTTTATATTGCAAAATCCTAAGCCTACGTTTTCAAAGGAAGAAGCAGAAGAGCCAAGAAAGAGGAGATGGCATCGATTTTAACCGGTCAGTGTTTAAATTCTGCATAAGCGTGATTGTGTATGGCTATGTAAATTCATTAAACCTAAAAATTCAACAGTGCACTTCATCTCACATTAGGATAAATCCATGCGATGAGAAGTAGTATACCATCCCTCACAGCCGGCGAGCCCTTATAGACAAGCATATCATCATCATTATCACTTGTGGGCTTCGTTAAGTTTGACCTCCATGTGAGTTTTTCAGCACTATAAGCTTAACAATGTTAAGATGTTGATCCTGAAGCCTCTCCGATTTGGCCCCTTTTAACTCTTATGCTCGCAACTTCTAAAGCAAAGCCTTCTCTTTTGAGAGCGAGAGAGATCAAGTGGACACCACTTTGGCTGCAGGCTTTGTACCAGAGTATAAAAATTACTTTCTTGTTCTAGCATGCTCAATCTTTTCTTTGGATCTCCTCTCCCATTAGGATCATTAATCCGGGTTTCGATAATCGAATTGGCTTTCACATCGTTTTGTGACATGAAAGAATAAGCCAGAGCAACAGAGGAAACACTTGAAAATGGGTCAATGGTGATTGCAAAAGTGGGTGGCAACCCCTTACAAGGCGCAAGTTGCTCCACTGTCTCACTCTATTGGTCCACCAGCACAATAGCATCCCCAACTCTGAATTTTGCCCCACAAGAATCTCGAGCGGCCAAATTGTGAGAACTATCAGCCTCAACTTGCTACATCACCTTCCTATATCTTGAGACAGATCTTTACGAGCAGAACTTAGGATATGAAACACTCCCAAGTGTGGACCTACAAGGTGGCACTTAACCTGAATAGAATGGCCCAAACTGCATCATAGAGTGTTCTACGTAGACTATTCTTTTATATTCTTTATTTTTAAACCCAAATTTCAGCAATTTATAATTTTTTCATATGGACTCTTTCATTTAATCTAATGTAATCTAGACCCACAAAATAATCTGTTGTTTAGATATTATCAATTGGGACCACCTATTTGTCAAACGTTTGAAAAAAATAAATCCATTAAACGATTTTTTCTGCATCCAAAGGCCAACATACTAACTGTTAGATGCAATTGTACGTATTTACGATTGAGTTATACAAATTTATAACTAAAGTTATATAAATCGATAATGATAACTATAACAAGTTAAAAATGTAACTACAATAAGTTAAAAGTATAACTACACCAAGTTAAAAGTGTAACTACAATAAGTTAAAAGTGTAACTTGGAACTCACTTCTTCTATTCCAAATCTCAAAGTTCTATCCAACGACCAATGTTATTGTTTGACAGAATTTAAAAAATCAAATATTTGATTAATAACAAATCTGTTATTAATTTATCTGATTAATGTGAAAATTTTTATGCCTTACAAGCGAAGGTTTGTTTTTTATTATTTTAATATAAATAATAATAGATAGATAGATAACCTCGTCGAGACCCAAAATGGAGGTGGCATCAATTCGGCTTTATCCTTCGCATTGTGGCCTTACCCTGACACGCCAGCAGACTCACACTCACACCTCCCACGCACCATTTCTGGAACAAGAAAGCACGGAGACAAAACCAGAAAGAAAAAGAAGAAACGCGCACGGAAGGATTAAAAATGGAAGGCATATGCGAAAGGACGCGGGAGCGCGCGTGTGTTCCTTCACTCCTCCGCTCATCGGCGCGACAACTGGCCGCTAAGCTAGCTGCCGGTTTTGAACCAGCGCTAGCTGCATGCAACCGGCCCAGGCTTTCGGTTTCAGTTCACACCTATGTCTATCTCCTCTCTCGTGAGTCTCTATAAATGCAATGCGTCTCTTCCGATCGATCGATCGATCAGGTAGCCAAAGATGGCGAGCGCGTCAGTCGTTGCCGGAGCGGCGCTGGTGGTGACCTTGCTGTGCGCGGCGGTGACAGTGAGCGCGGCTCCGGTCGAGGTCACCGAATTCCCGGGGTTCGACGGCGAGCTCCCCTCCAAGCACTACGCTGGGTAATAACTAGATCAGGACGTTCCTTCTTGCTTTTGCTTACGCCCGCCGCTTTGCTTTTGCTTTGTTTCGCCATCGATGTTAAATTTTCCCCTGACACAGTCGTCTCATCTGTTTGCACGTACGGGCTGGTTTATATATATATATATATATATATATATATATATATATATATGTGTGTGTGTGTGTGTGTGTGTGTTCTTTTGCTCTCTTGATTTGATGATTCGAAATGGTGGACCAAGGCGTGCACAAATTCTGCATCTATGAAGTAAGGAGTTTAAGTTGTTGAAGTTTACAAATAATGAAGTACAATAGAAACTAAAATGTACGCGAATTCAGTATAGTTTTCTTTGATAAGGAGGATGGTTACATAATCAAGCATAGCCAGCTATACGGAGCTATACGGGGCCCTCTGTAGCCGTCACAAGATTGGTACTTCCTCCAGTCATTAATATATAATATATTTAAGTACTAAAATATTTATATATTAATAACTGAAGAGAATATCTTAGATATGTAACTTTCATTTAATAATAATAAGAAAGATGGTTACATAATCGAGCATAACTAGCTATATAAGCCGCTGTTGGCAGCCATCACAAGCTTGATTGATACCTGAGATCTGAACACGAGAAAGTCTTCTCAAGATAAATCTCATCGTCACAAATGTCGGATCCCTCTCGCTCAAGTGATCTAGGCCGTCCAATTAAACTTCGAATCAGGCGTGCTAATGGTTTGGCAGAGCAGCAGGGAACGTTCCTTGATCATACAGATTCTCTGTTTGACTATGTAAACATGCCATTGGTGCCAAGCCTTTTTTATCATGTGTCCCAAATTCATCACCACTCTTTTGGAACTCACTAATTTTTTTCTTTTATAAAAATAAATATAAATAAAGACACAAATTTTTACGTGCAAAACCCTTGAGAAAAAACCACGAACGCTGACCAACAATAATCATTATTAAGAAATTGATTACAAACGAAGGTAATAACAATAAGTACGTCGCAACCTTTCTATGTGGCTTATAAGAGATATATAAAGGTGAAAATTAAGAGTCTTAATAGGTAAAGACTAGAAGTTCTATTAGGAAACTAATCCGAATATATGTATGTTGAAATTTAGATCACATATTTAACATTTTCTCTGAATTTAAATTATTTTGTTGAATTTAAATGTAAAGAGTGACCGAGCAAGTGACCAATGTAGTTCATAGACGTGCAGTAGTAGATTTATATATTAATCTATTCTTGTCATTTATATATTCAATCTCCATGCCAATCTATTATTGTCATTTTGACATACCATTCTTATTTTTTTGTATATTAGTGATTTAAGATTTTGAGGTTTCACTTTCCACATTCTAAAATGCATTTCTTTTCTAATAATGGAGGAGTATCTGTCAAGTATCAAATATGGTAGTCTTACAAGGAACTTAGAGCAACTCCAATGGAGTTCTCAAATTTGACCCCCTATTGTCTAGAATAGAAGCTCTTTTATCTATATTCAACTTCTTATTTCACTGCATACTCTAACTGACCCCTCATATTTCCAACGGCTATATTCTGGTGGCGAGAAGAGTAGAAGAGCGCAAGCAAGACCTAACTCCGGCGACGGATCCGCCATGCCAACCCTAATTCCGACGGCCCAGATCTCACGGTGACCACTGCCGATTCCAACAAAACCTAAAAATTGGTCCATACAAACAAGCTACTGAATAAGAAGGGGATGCCTCGAGTCGAGATCACGAGAGCTCACCTACCAAGCCCGAAGAGACTCATCCCCCCTCCTCCTCCTCCTCCTCCTCCTCCTCCTCCTCCTACTGCTGCTTCTCCTGCGCTCCCAATCCGAGGTGGACGATGACTCCGCTCTACTGCCGCCGCCGCGAGGAGAGGAGAGGAGAGTGGGGGGAGGAGGTGATTAGCTGCGGCCCAAATGATTCGCACGCACGCGCGGCTGCGTCAGGGCGGATGCGGCTGGGAGGGGGGAGGAGGGGGGCAGGGGGGATGGCAGCGCGCCTCCACTCGGCCGAGAGAAGCCGGCGGAGAGGGTCGGGAGAGGGGCGGGGAGGGCGGGGGCGTGGCTACGCAAGAGAGGCTAAAGGCGAGATGAGGGCCTCCTACATCTGGAGGGTTGCCTCCCCTCGGATGAGGGCCCCCTCCAGATAAGAGTCCGGTTAGGATTTCGGCTGGAGACGATTTTTAGTCCATAAACCTCTAAATTTAAGATAAGGGCTGGTCTGAGAGCTCCATTAAAGTTGCTCTTAGCTGAATTCCTCTTTGCTATGCACGAGAGAACACACGTTTCCAATTTCTTATTTTTACACTGAACATAACTGATAAATTTATATTACTTGACTATTTGCCTTCAAAGGCAGATGCACTTATTGCAAATCTGTGTGTATATTTTGTTCTGGAGTTCAATTAAGCTAAGCACATAAACTAATGTCACCAAATGTGTCATGTGTTCAACAGTCAAATTTAGTTTGACATTCAGTTGGAGTATTGATTTTTAGATCTTGAATTCATAATCGCATTTCATGAGTGTTCTGTACCATATTAGAATTGTTGGGTCCATCAAAGTGTATGTTGTGTGGCCTCAATTTTTAGATCTTGAATTCATAATCGCATTTCATGAGTATTCTGTACCATATTAGAATTGTTGGGTCCATCAAAGTGTATGTTGTGTGGCCTCAATCCATTCATGGGACAGTTTACCCTGCTGGCAAAACACATCAATCATATACAATGCAAACAGTATATAATAAACCAGAGAATTTTGGAATCAGGCCAGGCATCTTAATCCATATGAAAAAAATAGAAATAATATAATTGTTTTGTTTGTTTGACAGGTACATAACTGTTGGACATCAGCAGCAAAAGAGACATATGTATTACTATTTTGCCACTTCTGAAAGGAACCCAACCACTGACCCTGTCATCATCTGGATAAATGGTGGCCCAGCATGTTCAGGATTTAGTGCCTTTTTGCATTCAATTGGTAACCATCATCATTTCAGAATTTTATGAAGTGTCCATGATTATGCCACTAGCAGAAAAAAGGCTGTTCTTCTATGGTTGTAGTAGTAGATGACTTTGCAAAGTACAAACATGCTTATAATATTTTTTTGACTGGAGAACATATGCATATAATATATTTTACTAATACATATTATATATGTAGATTTGTTGCATTGGTAGTGTAGCACTTGTAGGCCAAAAACTATCCTAAGAGAAATAATATAGTGAGCATTTTGCTAGGGAAGATGCGTACATCTCTAAATATACCTGAAGTAGATGCATTTTTTTTTGCTGATTATTTTCTAATGAAAGACACACTATTCACATATATCAGTAAATTCCGCACAAACTATTTTTAGGACCATTCAAAATAGAGGGACCCATGATTCATGCCAGAGATGAGCCAAGGGCCAAGTTAAATCCATTTTCATGGACCAAGGTATGTGGAATTAAGTGTTTAGGGTAGAACACAAACAATACAGAGTTTTCTTATGTAGAGAGGGATAAAATAGTGAATTTTATTTCATCAAAAAAATACTGAATTTTAGACATATGTAAAACGTATGTTCTTACTTTCATAGCTATGCCTATAAAGATCACAGCATGAGGGCGGCCGTCGCCTAGGTTGGCCTCAACCTACTTGTGCCCCTAGTGTACGGAACAACTTTTTATTGAACATCTTAATATATGCAATTCAATAAAACCAGTAAGTAAGTTTGGCCTTCAGCTGATAAGCCGTTAGCAACCAAAAATTAATTTATGAGTAAATCTTATATCCGTGTCCTTAGCAAGTTAAAAGCTAATGCTGGAAAATAAACTACGATGTAAAAAAAACCCTCAAAATCAACTACAAAATTAAGTTTTAAAATTTAAATATTGGCGGCGGCTTAAATTTTAGAACGAATATTTTGATTTCATATTGATAAAAAAGTTAAGCTTATTTCTCTTAAAGAGGTAAACAGATTAACAAACAAGCACAAACAGAGACCTTTATGCTCATGTTTACTAAGTCGGGCATTAGTCCGAGAGGCGAGGCCCACGAACTGGCGCGTGAACAATGCCCTCTTGGTATTGCTATAGCTCTGGTTATTGTAGCTCGTTTAGAGTTAGGGATTAGATTAGATTGAGTATTTGCTTAATGATCAAATCATATAAGGATGGGGTTATATCTTTATTGAATTAAGCAATAAATCATAATTAGTCTAACATCTCTCTCAATGTTCTTCTCCTAAACTAAGTCCCCTTCTCACCCCTAGTAGCTAATGCCACCTGGCTATCCTCTGACGGTGTTTACCCATCATGATGTTGGATCATGATACTTTTTTGGCATTAATTATATTTGCCACGTCCTTTTAGTTCTACCAAGGAATTAATTACATTTGTCATTTACTTTTAATTTTGCCAATTTATGTTCTTTTTTGTCAAACCTAAATGAGATTTAACCAAAGAGTTAGATACGTCAATGCCTACACTTTCCAGGAACAAAGTTAGTAAGGTCACTAAAACATATATCTACACAAGGGATTCTTTTAAGATGGAAACCCTCTCATTGATCAATGCCATGATGTTTTCCTAAATCACACTTGCACTTAGGATGCCTTGGTATCATGGAACATATAGAAAATGAGAGATGTATGGTTATTACTTCATCCATTTTTTTAATCGGTGTTCTTTGACTCTTCATTTCTACCTTACCTTTTATAAATTTATATTAAGAATAGTTAACGAACAATAATATTATAGAGTATTATAATGCCAATTCTAACCGTTTGAGTTTTCGCATAGCCGTTCTAGTATCTTTGGATGTATTTGCAGTCAAAGGTTAGAAAGTTTGACATCAATGGTTCTAGGGTGACTAATAAAAAAAACGCAGGTAGTTATTTTTTATAAAATAATGATTAATTAATCAACTCTATTCAGTTTGTGTGCTACTTCCATGTATAATAATCTAAATACAATAATTTTAGTTCCTGGACATTACTAATATTCTCTTCCGTGTACATCCCAACTATAGATGTCTAGTCTCCTTTTGGTTGACTCACCAGCAGGTGTGGGCTATTCTTATTCTGAAAATGAAGACGACTATGTAACGAATGATACAATCAGAGTATTAGACCTGTATGATTTTTTATCAAAGGTCAGTGATTTATATGCACATTTTGTAATGGACATAAATTTCTTTCAAACTACTGAGGTGATTCTTTTTCCAGTGGTTTGCTGAATATCTCGAGTTTTTATCAAATCCTTTCTACATTGCTGGTTGCTCTTATAGTGGCGTGATAGTACCGGTACTTGCACAAGAAATTCTGAAGAGTAAGTGGCCAGCCCAAAACTTTCAGAATACAAATATTAGATATGAAAACCATGTGCTGTCAGAGTATTTATATTTATTTATTAACCTTCCGAGATATATGCCATAATGCATATGGGTTACTTTTTTTTCTAATGTATTGAAATATCTTAGGAAATGAAGACGGTGGCGTAACAAAGATAAATTTTAAGGTGATGTATTGAAACACATTCCTAACAATTTCAGTTGAAATTCTAACAAATCTGTTATATTTTCTACATAAATTGTATTAAATTAGTTGATATACGCGAATACATATTTTTTAACTTATACTTTATGTTTTCAGATAATATATTTCTATTTTGTCTTCCAGGGTTATTCACTGTGTAATCCAGCTGTTGATGTAGAAATTGAAAATAACGCGTTTGTACCATATGCATTTCGAATGGGGCTGATTTCAGATGAATTATATCAGGTATACTTATTTTTAAACTTTATGTTAGGTCTGTGGATTTTTTTTATTTTTAATTGAGAGTTTTTTTTCTGAGGTAAGCATTTAGACTCATCGAGTAATTACTTTACTTTTTTCTGGGAACAGGATTTAGTTAGTACGTGCAATGGAAAGTATTGGAATAACAAAGTCCCATCTTGTCTAGCAAACTTGGACCAGTTTCATAAGGTAAACAAGATCTGCAATACTATATATACATATATATATATTGTCCAACTGCTGCTAACAGAATTACCATTGATATGCAGCAAATCAGTGGCATCAACATGGAGCATATTCTTTGCCCACCATGTAGCTATCAAATGGGAATAACTAAAGAAGCCAGTGAGGAATATGATTTTGGTCAAATGTTTGAGCTCATTTCTGAAAGCTCTGAGTACGGTTTAGAATGCAACGTAAGTAACGGATGTGATGAGATTTGCAACATGCTATATTTCAATATTTTGGAGTTCATAGATATATGTGTTCTATGAATTGATGAAGTATCAAATCATTTATATTTGAAATTATTTTGCAGAATCAAGAACTAGTCCTCGAGAAACTCTTTGACACAAATTCCAGCAGAGAAAAACTACATGCCAAACCGGTATGATATTCTGTTTGCCCTGAAGTTACACTGCCACTGACATGTTGTCCCATTCTCCACTAGGGCCAAATGTCAATGGCAATTACACAACAGTAACTGCAAAGGATCCATATCCTTATCCTACCGAATCATTTCTGACATGATGTCTCTACTTCCACAGATTGAAATATCGAAGAAGTGGAAGAGATGCCCCAGCTATATCCAATATAAAAGAGATATTCCGACTTTAACAGAATATCACTTAAATGTAACATCCAAAGGTTACAGACTGTTTTTGTATAGGTAAGTATATTAAATGTAATATAATATTTCTATCTTTTCATGGCGCTAATATGTCAATATATATTCATATATAAACTATTGTAGAATATCAGTTATTCCATATAAGCTAATCTGTTTTCAACATTCCATGTAGAAATACTTGAAATAGTACTATTAGACAACTTCTACGACCTAACTTAACTTAATAGATAAAAATACAGAAATTCTAAAAAAATATCATCGACAAACGACTTATTCCATATTTTGCTATCCCCGAGTGAAAGCTCAAATACCACTGCCATCAGTTTCCTCTTCCCATCCATCAGTTAAGTGTTAGAAAAAGACCATTTTACCCTCGGTCAACATGGTCAAATCCCCAAATCGCTGTCTAGGTTCCTTTTTCTCTCGGTCTAGGCTGCCATCGCACTCATCCTCGTTGCCGGCTCGCTGCTAGGACATCATCCACTCTTCTCCGGCGTCGAGGGAGGCGTTCCCACCGAACATTCTGCTGACGCTTGTCGGTGCGGGCTGCTATGGATGGGGTGGGCGGGGTTCAACGGCGGGGCACCGTACACCGCCAACGTCGACGCGTCAGTCCGCGACGAACCCCGGCTGCCGCCTGCCGGAGAAGGCCACCGACGCCTCCATCGGCCGCCCCCACGAACCTGTCCACCGCCCTCCAACGCCGTGCCGGACGTCGGCCAGGTCCTGCGCGGCCGCCTTGGCAATGCAGCCTTGGACGCAGTTGCCGAAGTAGGCCGTGTCGGGCGGGTCCAGCCGCGGCCGATAGTTGGCGAGGAAGACGAGATGTGCGTGCACGTCGCCAGTGCCATTGTTCGGCTACGTCGTGGACGGCCGTCTGTCTCGGGCTTCATCGAGCTCCAGATGTGGTTCTTGATATCCGCGATGTGGCTGCTACGTCGGCCTAGTGTACGCCATCAAGGATAGCCTACCGGCGCAGGGTTCCAGTTGAGCTGCTGCGAGGAAGCCGATCCAAGGCGTTGACTTTTAGCAAAAAACTAGTCCCTTACTGCAAGTTGAAGAACAACAGATAGGGCTCAAGGCTCCACTGTTTATTGATCATTTTTCTCTTCTTGTGAACTGTTAATTATATGTTCAATCTCATTCGTGGTCCAACATAAGAGAAATACAGCTAGCGCTTCCATTTCAGTTCTGGTAGGTCGGCGTGCGCTAGCCGGAATTGCATTTGTGGTGGCACTCAACGTCACCGTGATGAGCATCGTGTGCCTGGCCGGCAAGGTGGCCGTGCTGCTGTGGCTCAGCATGGAGTGAGGGCACTTTGGGCATTTAGAGAAAACTAGATTGAGCTAATGAAACCCTGACGGCAATGACATTTCTTACAGAAACTAACTTGTATGATGGCATTTCATGGAACTTGAATTCATCGATGGCAAAACGTGAAATTAGGCGTTTGTCGATAGTATTTCTTAGAATTTCTCATAAAAATAATAATAGAAAACTGACATAATTTTCTTATTGTTTCATAGTTATATCATAAAGTCCCACAAATATTAATTTTTTTCTAGATTTGTTTCTATTAGTTTTTATAATGTCTGTGTTTAATTGGATGAATTTTTCCAATGCAGTGGAGATCATGCCTTGCTTGTTCCATTTTCTGCAACTTTAGAGTGGCTAAAGAGATTGAACTATAAGGAAATTGAGAAATGGCACCCATGGTTTGTTGAGAAACAGATTGCAGGGTAAGTAAATCTCTACATCCAAATACTCCATGTGTTCCTAAATATAAGTATTTCTAGATTGTTTAATAAAGATTAACATTTAGGGGTACTTAAATGCCCTTGCTAGGATTCCTCCCCAATCGCCTGATTGGCTGAATTTTAAATTGCTTGGATTCCCAATCATCTGATTCTCCAAAATTTCTTGGATTCCCGCACTTTTGAAGCTGTGTCCAAGAAATACTTATATTTGTATACAAAGTTTGAACGCTAAAAATGCTTATACTTAGGAACAGAGGGAATGAAGTATTTAATCTTGGATGTATTTAAAATACCTATTATTTCTATTATTTAAGCAAAAACAAATTAATCATGTGGTCAATGTTACTATTGCAATTTATCATATACTTCTTGGTTATTCTTCATAAAAATAATATATACTAGTTCCTCGTACGTGTTGAGCTTATATTTGAAGTAACTAATAGATTATTTAATTAGTCAAGGTGCAAAGGATGCTTGATTGACATATTCCTTGCTACAAGGATAATATGTGTGACCATTATATAAACATGTGCATCATACAAGTGGAGGACCAAGTGCAACTCATGGCTACAAAACGTTTTTATTCCTACAAATAACACTCAAAGCACACACAAAGCTCAGTTTAGAAAATTATGTTGATATGAGACTCTGGAACTTCTTATGATTAGTTTGGGCCAGTTCTTATTGTCAATATGGGACTAAACCTTTTATCTTGTGGGCAACATTCTTTCATCATTGTTATTGTAGAGTACCATGTCCTAACCCTTACATTATAGGCATGGCCAATATCATTAAAAATAAAATCCTGAACTGAGTCAACATAAAAGGTGTCAC
The DNA here is from genome assembly GCA_003991445.1 of Oryza meyeriana var. granulata. Classification (NCBI taxonomy): domain Eukaryota; kingdom Viridiplantae; phylum Streptophyta; class Magnoliopsida; order Poales; family Poaceae; genus Oryza; species Oryza meyeriana. The sequence goes on along the minus strand of RYFJ01000812.1, from coordinate 92,398 downwards.
TTAACTAGTTTTAAAGCAGAAAGAGAAAATAACAATTGTGTAGTTGGTTTGAATTTGGTTCTAGGTTCCGAAACACTAGGAGGATTTATTACAGTCTGAAGTGTTAAGCAAAAGAGGATGAAGAGTATTGTGTTCCCATGCATTATCCAAAGAACTGAAGAGATTATAACACTGAGCACTCCCAGTCATCAACATATAGTTATAGACATTGTTTCTTTGTAGAATTGCCAATAATATGAGTTCAATGCTCTGTGACTTGAAACTTCACATTTTCTTATCGCAAATTTTGTGCACTCAGACACCACTAGTTGTCAATATTAAAGAGCACTAATTTTTGATGCTATACTGATTCTAAACTTATAAATTGCCAGTCTTTTATGGAAAAACACTCTTTTAAGTATTGGGACATTTTATATAGAAATTCCTGATATGATTAAGCTAATTTCCACTTTGTTGATTATTAATAGGTATTCAGTTCGGTATGAAAATAATATACTATTTGCAACAATCAAGGTAAGCATTTCTCATCTTTCTCTCAAATAAACACAATATGATTGATGGTAATTTGGTTGTAGCATCTAACTCATTATTAATTTCCTACAATTACTTGAGGGAGCTGGCCATGTTCCATCAGATTACTTGCCATTTGAAGTATTTGTTGCCTATCAAAGATGGATAGACGGATCTGATTCTTTATAATAGTTTGACTAATGTTGTGTCATTTGTACACAAGAATAATGGTGATATTACCTCTGTTTTGAGGCCAATGTGAAACAATATCTGAGAAAAAAATAGAAATGCATGATTCATGACTAATGTAAATTCAAAAGGCGATACCATGGCTGCGTGAATGCGCTGGTACTAGTGAAGCACTGCAGCTCCCATATTTCATCATTATAGCATGCAAGCCCTTTCTACAAGATGGTTATGAGTGCTCAAGCTGCAAATAGAGCTCATGCACGTGAACTCTCTGTTGTACTCCCCCCCGTTCTCGAATCATTAACTATAGTTATTTCACTTTAACTGTGAAGTACTTTTAAATCATTAGATTTTGATGAATGAAAGTTGTATGGTTATATTTGTAATGTTACACAATTTATTATAACATATTTCCATGTAGTTATATTTTTTAAAAGAAGAAGTGACCAAAGTTTGAAATTTAATAGTGCCATTGTAAATTATTCAATAATCGAGGTAGCATCTGACCAGCAGCTTGGCAAAGGAAACCTGGCTGGTAGATTCAATCATATCCATTTCCAAATTAACTGAAGTTACTAAAGTGTGCAAGAATAATTGTAGTCCGGAATTTATTTTGATTAAGCCATCCAATGAATATGTATTAGTAAAATATGATGGAAGGAAAACCTATACAAGTCAAGCGAATGCTCTATGCATATAATATTAAGGTGTTGTTGAAGTGACAAAGCTCATCTTCCAACCTTTGTCATAGTGGCAAATACTCTCTCCGTTCATAAAGTGACAAAGCTCATCTTCCGGACAAAGCTTAGGGTCCGTTTGCATCAGCTAGAGGCTAAAGCTTATCGGTGGCACGGAAAACACGGTAGATCATTAGCATATAATTAATTAAGTATTAACTATTATAAACTTAAAAAAACAGATATTTGGTTTTTACGAAAACTTTTTATTTTGAAAATTAAAAAAAACACCATTTAACTGTGAAAAAACGTACCAAAAAAGAGAAAACAACTATGTTAACAAGCCGAATGCTGAATGGAACGGTGCCTTAGGGCCTGCTTGAGTACTAGATTTTTTTTCACCCGTAAAGAATTTACACTTGTATTTCTATGAGCACCAAAAATACCAGGGAATGTTTTTCACTCCGTAAAAAGCCATATGGGTAAATTCACAAAAATAATCACTATAAAAAACGATTTTTGGCGACACCCCCATATTTTCTTCATAGACGGAACGTAGTTAGTACCGCCTACGAAAACGTTGGAAAGAGGGTGTAGTGGGCCGCTTGCGAAAAGGCCTTAACGCATGTGGTCTACTAAGCGGGTTGCTTGTGTTAATGGGTCACCTGTGCAGGTCACCTGCGTAAATAGGCCATTTATGCAGGCGGCCCTCCTAGGTGATCGTCTGCGTTAAGGCCTTTCCACAGATAGCCCCTTAAGCTGAACGCCTGCGAAACCCCCTCCATAGTATAAGTCTTCTTTCTTCTCGAACTGTTTTTCACTAGCTTAAGGTTTCTCTCTTTGAAAAAAAATCAAAATATAGGAGAAAAGGTTTTCAACTTCATATGAATGCAAATCAATCCCATTTCAAGCAGCATGGTAGTTAAGATTGGTGATCCGCACCTGGTCGTAAATCGTAAAAAACAAAACTGCTTCATATGAATGATTGTCGCATAGTATGTCATGGTGAAAATAATGTAATTTCGATGGCAAAATGTCATCATTGCTTTTGCAGATATATTGACCGTTTTAATTTGTTTATTCTGAAACACAGATGGTAAAGAGTAGACTGTAGTACGGATTTCTTTTCTACCATATAACATACTAGTTATGACCATCGTCAGATCCAACGAACAATATCATCTGTGTAATCCAACGGTCCAAACCACCCCTCAGTCCAGTGGCCCACGCATCCACGCCCTAATCTCTTCTACTCATTCCCTCAATCCCCGCCGCCGCCTCCCCCGTCCCACCATCTCCTCCTCCGGCAGTCCGGCTCCATCTGTTGTCTCCCTCGTGCCACCATCTCCTCCTCCCGTAGTCCGGCGCCATCTGCCGTCTCCTTTGCATCACCATCTCCTCCCACAGTCTGGCACCAGCGGCCGTCTCCGGCCTCCTCCACCCGTCACCTGCTGATTCGGGTCTCCGGCCTCGGCCCAATGTCCTCCACCCTTCCTTCCATCTGAGACAGATCTGCGACAGGGTTAGCCATGGCTCCCGCGGCAGCAGTGCCGAACAAGGGGAAAGATGGCACTTGCTCGTTTGCTGTGAGATTCAGACCTTTACATGCAGCTATACATTCAAGCGGTTCTCCTCCTGCTTCCTCTTCTTCCTACCTGTTGGTGGTGGTGTATGGTGTTTGATTGGGGTGGATTGAGTGGTTTGTAGTGTGATACTGGGTTTCGATGTTCAGTAGAGGCGGCGGCCAGGATATTTTCTGTTCTTAAAGTTTGAATTTTATTCACATCGAAGGAGCAGCCAAGACATGATTATGGCATGTCTGCTTCTGATAGTACTGTGCTACTTCTACTTTTAGTTAATCTGTCTTATTCACCAGCAAGTTGTCAATTAGAATTTTAATTCGCTCATAAATAAAAAAAGTGTATACGCAAGTGATTTGCCAACCCCAGATATTTTAGGTTTTATACCTTTTTCCCCCTGATAGTTGAACTTTTAACTTTCAAGCGATCTAAAAAAATTCACACCTGGAAACTATTTTGTTCTACATATTTTCTGTCAACAATTTAGTGATACTTACTATGTTAGGTGTAGAGTGGTAAAGTGGTTTATGTCTTACTGATTTGATAGATCTGTGGGGATTATGGAGACGAGAGGATTCACAAATATTTCTATTGATGACTGTATTTTTATATCTCCAAACAATCTGAGAGTAGTTCTTTACGTCATGTGAAATGAAACTATATGCCTGTGAAGGCGTGAAGTTATAGCCACCTGTGCATGTTGGTCACATTTAACCAATCAACTAGACTATTCGAGGCATTGATCTCAATTTGTTATTTGTTTGTACTTTAAAGCTTAAAAAAGAAACTGGATTGTCACATAGTATGTCATGGTGAAAATAATGTAATTTCGATGGCAAAATGTCATCATTGCTTTTGCAGATATATTGACCGTTTTAATTTGTTTATTTTGAAAAACAGATGGTGAAGAGTAGACTGCAGTGCGGATTTCTTTTTTCCGTCTAAGGTATGTTTAGATGAGATTGTTGATGATCTGCAATACACAATCCATTGCTTAGTAAATTGTCTTTTCTAATTTTTCTTCTTTAGGGTACTATTATTGATGCCAGCTGAATTTGTTCGGCTACCGATTCTCTTCTGGGATACTATCATGGTACTGAATGCGGTCGTTGCAGCCATAATTAGGGGTGAATAATGAGCCAGCTCGGCTTGTTAAGGCTCAGCTCGTTTGGGCTCGTTATCTTAACGAGCAAGCTTGGCTTGGCTTGTTAACCTTAAAGAGCTAAAAGCCTAGCTCGGCTTGGCTTGCGAGCCGGCTCGTTAGGCTCATTAACGAGCTCTATCTTATTTATACCACCTCTATACTTTAAAATCTATCATTTTATCATATATTAACATAATAATAGACACTAAATAATAAAGAACTCATCAAATATAAATAGTTTGCACGTAATTAAAAGGCTAAACGCTAGTTAAAAGCCCTAAGTATATGAATATATGGTGATCTTTTGTAGTAACGAGCTAAATGAGCAGCTCGCGAGCTGGCTTGTTAAGCTCATGAGCTAAAAGCCCAGCTCGGCTCGACTCGTTATGACTACGAGTTCGAGTCGATCCGAGCCACGAGCTACGAGCTTTTTGTCTGCCCCTAGCCGTAATAATGATAGCGGGGTGATCCTGCTACCGCGACGGCATTGCACTGCTAGAAAGCTTCTCAGGGAAAGTTCATCAAAACACTGCAGGTAACATACCAGCATGTCAGTGGACATTCATAGACTTAAGCAAATGGTTATGCTGCCATGAGGAAATTAATTAATCAGTTTAACTGCTTTTCTACTTGGCCTTGCTAACTGAATTTGTACCTTCTCCGAATTACTATATTACTAAATATTAATATTAATACTTGGAAACCAATTAATACTGTTTTATTTATGTATATAGTACTTGTAGCATTCTTTTGATGGATAGAATGTGCACAATTGCCAATAGTCCTAATTACCTGTTCTGTTCTGATTCTTGTTTTGCACTGCTGAAAGTTCCTTTTCTTCTTTCTATTTGCAGGTTGATGTGTAGGGATGCTAGAAAATACTCCATCATTGTCTTTGTAGTACAAGCTTACAAACTGTACACAAACGTGCAGAAGATGGTGTCAACTGAGTGGAAGAGCAATAGGTCAACGACTCACACTACATGGCTTTTGGCTGTGAAGAAAAATGTCCATAAGGAGGGCAAGGAGATTATATTCTTTTATGTACGATTAATTGGCCACTGGTTGATGTTAATAGCTCAATCAAGTGTGGTGGAGAAGCCAAGGTCAGTCAGAGAGGCTTACTGAATATTTCTTGATTTGAGTGTATCTGATTTCATATACTCCATAGGCATAACAAACAGGAAGAATACATCATCAGATCACAGTGATTATTTATTTACTTTCAGTTTTTTACTCTTGACTGATGTTCACTGGTCAAATAAGGGCATTTTTTCATCAAGGGATATATCATGTTTCACCATTTATCTCACAAATTGATAGCATGTGAATCCTACTCAGGCCATTCATGCCTTTTAGTGTTCAATTAGTGGAACAAAAATATATGAGCAAGCAATTTATTAGCCACATTCGGAGCCTTGCTACTCGCATATATCAATCTGGTGAGAAACCCTTAGGAGCCAACAAATTCTCTCTGCCCACCTCACCAGGATTTTTCCAACTGTCACGCTCTTCATTCCACTCACATTTTTTTTCCTTGCTTGTCCCTGACTAAGGTTCTGTGGTGTTCTTGGCTGTTGTTCTTACAGCAGGAGGGCGGGAGGCATGGCCGAGGTGAAGAGGAGAAACCCTTCAACTTCCTTAAGATAATGTACCCAACCCATCGAATTCTGCATCTTGGTTTTTAAATTGAGTTACAGAGCTATGTTTTTTTTTTCATATTTTAGATCGCCACTCTAAACATAAAGAATTGTATAATGGTGCATGGATTATTCTCCTTGCAAGATTACATGTGCTGATTCTGAAGAGTATACAGGTGCAGCCCAGCTGAGCTCTCTCCACTATATAAGCAGACTTCACAAGCTTCAGGGGGGATATCAACTAACATTATCATTATTCTATACACAGCTAAAAAATTTAGTTTCATGGGGAGATCTTTTTAGTTGGCAGTCTGTACGTTGCGGAGCTTAATTGTTGATTATAATACCTTGAACTGCAAAAATATGTGTTTGATTTATGTTGTCTTTTTTTAAAAGAGAAGATCTATCTATCCTATAATACACCAACATCAGTCCTCATTTTTTATTATCATTCTTCAAATCCGATGGCCTGTATCATCCACGTCGATTTTGATGGTCCAGATCGTCCACCGCCACCTTCACCCCACTTTCCCCTCACTGGCTTATCCTCACCCCCAAATCCTCTGCCCCCCGATCCCCTTGCCTTGACCCGTGCCGCCCCTAACCCTAGCCGCGCTACGCCTCGCCCCTCCGCCGACGACGCTCTGCGACGCGTCTCTCCCTCAGTCTCCATCGCTGACGCCAACGCTGTCACCGCGTCGCCCACATCTGCACCGCTTTGCGTCGCTCTTGCCGACGCCGACAGATCTCCTCCACCTCTGTAGACGCGTAGAGTTCCCTCCCAAACCCTCAACCCCCTTCCCCCAAACCTGCACCTCCCCCTAGCCCTTCTCTCTCCTCCTCAACCCTAATTCTTCTCTTCCTCTCATGTTGTCAGGCAGCACCACCTCGCCCTCGTGCCGTCGCGCTGCTGATCTCGCCGCCAGATACATCATTACCTGAGGGGCCGACGGAAGCGGCATCCCTGTCCAGATCGGTGGAGGATGGTGAGGTGATTGGATTGATTTATTTTTTTTATTTCGTTGGATCCATAATTTTGATCAATTTGATGAAGGTTGGATCCCTGATTGCTTCGTCAATTCAGAATTGTGCTGTTTTGGATCGGTAGATTAGATTGGTGGGCTTAATTAGCCCTCTAATTCAGAATTTGATGAGGGTAGATTAGATTGGTGAGCTTAATTAGCCCTACATTCTTGGGAATCCTCTGCTGCAGAGGGCAAAGATTGAAGACTTCTGCACGGCTGTTGGTTTTCTGCTTGTTGGCCAAGATTATATTAGTATATTACGGAATCCCTTCTGAACAATTTTTTTGATTACATGATATTAGTTCTACCAGCTAAAATCAAGCTGATGTTGCTTGGGAGATTGAATCAGGAGGCTTGCAACAAATTGGATTTTTCTTTAGTTGGGGGGTGCAAATCCATTTTTCTTGAAACAATGTTTATGATGCATGAATATCTGTTGAACTCATAATTATGTGATTACCAAGTATCATATGGCTATTGTTTCTCTCCATCAATTGTATTTAAAAAGTAAGCTTATTTATTTCATATTGTGGCAATTAAATTTTATAGCCATCCTCGCATAATTTGTGTGTTCCATGTTCTATGCAAATAGCTGGCAAGCAGAATCCTAATCAAGTTGAAGTAGTGCTGCTGCTCCATAGATTTTTTTTTAAGGAAACTAAATCCTAACCAAGCAGCCAAGCTGTAGCTCTAATCATGACGAAACCATGATGACTAATGGAGTATAGCTTTGAATTTTGTCTGGTCGATCTTAGTTTGTGCAAAGACAAGCTGCAGTATAGTCAATATCCTAACCAAGCAGTCGATCTTAATTATGCATGACAGAAGTAAGGGTTTGGTTATCTGGTTTAGATTATTTGAGATCTGAAATTTAAGGCGTGGTCTTTATTTAAGGTGTGATGGATCGACAACTAGACAGACTCCAAAGTGATAAAAATCATTCCAGTTAAATATGCATGACAGAAGTAAGTGTCTACTTAACTAACATTGCTGAGATGAATTAATAGCTACCATCTAGGACCAGAGTGAACTGATACTACCTATGAAAGATAAACTGAGATGATTAGGCTACATATTTGGACTATCTAATCGATATAAGTTTGGATATATACTTATATACAAAAGCTGGTAATTATGTTTTCTGATGTGGGAGGGGGATCCCAGGTTCCAAGCACAATCAGCTCTACCTCAAATCTACTCTAACATGGTAACTTTGATGTATTTGTTTGACAACTTATAGTAGAGCAAGTAATCATAAGTCAGAAAATAGTTTTGATCACTCACAATTCTAAATAAAATATTTTATGTGCAGTTAATCAGTTATACAAATTGATCAATTCATCTCTACAAGTTTATCGGTAAGAAATGAAGGATTGCTGTATATACCATGCCTCAAGTTGATCGAGATTAGCAAATATTTGTGCGGACTGGATAGCATAGTTACTGTTGCTATCCTCCAATATGGACCTGGTGGGCTGGGCTGCAACAACAACAACAACAACAACAAAGCCTTTCAATCCCAAGCAAGTTGGGGTAGGCTAGAGTTGAAACCTGGTGGGCTGGGCTGAACAAAAAAAAAATTGAAATCCTAACTTTTTTCAACCGAAGCAGAAAATCAACAGGAAAACATAAATATTTAATTTGTGGATCGATCCGTGCATGTAGGTACCGGAACGGCTACCTTTATTAATTTAAAAAGAAGTGTATGTGCTACTATAGCATGCAACTTTAGGTATGTGTTGGAAAGAATCACAACTACTCTAGTCTAAATGAAGGGATATTCATATATTACACACACTTGTAGACATTTGAGATATACATCTCCTTTGATAGACATTCGAGGCGGTTGCTTCAGTAACCGACCTGCTGCAGTAAAAATAGCTAAGCACTAGCTAGTAGTCAATTCCTAATTCTCTTATCCAACCTCAACTTTACAACTAATCAACAACTCATAACTAGAACCTTCAAGAGTATTACTTTACTGACTAGCTTAGTTGACATAAGGATTATTTGCTAACAATTCTCCCCCTAATCCTTATGTCCTGTTACTTGATTTGGACCATTCCAATTCTAGCCCTTAGCTCCTGGAATTTGACTTGCCCAAGTGCCTTCGTGAGTATGTCAGTGAGTTGATCCGTGGTAGTAATAAAGTTGGCGCTGATGCTCCCTTCTTCCAAGCAATTTCTTATGAAGTGATAGTGCAAGTCGATATGCTTGCTATGCTCATGGAAGACGGGGTTCTTGGCTAGCGCCAAGGCAGACTTGTTGTCCACCTTGAGCTCAACTGCTTCAGCTTTTTTTCCCTTGAATTCACTTAGCAGTCGGGCCAGCCATATTCCTTGTGTGGCCGCATTGGTGGCTGCAACATACTCTGCTTCACAGGAGGATACCACCTTCTGCTTGATGGATTGCCAACTCACCAAGCTTGAACCAAGAAAGAACAATATGCCGCTTGTGCTCTTCCTTGTATCGATGTCACCGGCGAGGTCGCTGTCGCTGTAACCAATCAGCCGCTGCTCCTCTTTCTCCTTCTTGTAGTGAAGTCCATGCTCTAGTGTGCCGGCGACGTAGCGCAAGATGCGCTTCACGGCCACCATATGCTCTTTGGTTGGCCGCTCCATGAAACAGCTCACAAACCCAATGGCAAATGACAGGTCTGGCCGTGTGTGGACAAGGTAGCGGAGATTGCCAACCAGCCTCCGATACTCTGTTGTGTCGACTGGAGTCGCCGTGCTGTCATGGCTCAGCTTGAGCCTCTCCTCTCTTCCATTGGAGTGGCACAAGGATTGCAGTCCTTGAGTCCAGCTGACTCCACGATACGCTGAGCATAACGCCCTGTTTCAGAGAGATCCCTTCTTCTCCCTACTTCACTTCAATTCCAAGATAGAAAGAGAGTTAAGCCAAGATCACTCATCTGGAACTTCTCTTTCATCTCCCTCTTGAATTGATCAATTGCTGATGTCGACGGTCCGGTGATCACAAGGTCATCAATATAGACTCCGACGAGCAGAGTAGAGCCGCCATTGTTGTGCCGATACATGGCGTGCTCGTGCTTGCTCTGTTCAAAGCCCAGCGCCTTCAGTGTGCGATTTGAGTTTCACATTCCAGGCTCTCGGTGCTTGCCGCAAGCCATAGAGGGCCTTGCGCAAGTGGAGGACCTTACCTTCTTCTCCGGCGACGACGAAACCAGGGGGCTGCTTCACATACACTTCTTCATCCAATTCTCCATTGAGAAAGGCTGATTTTACGTCCATGTGATGGACGCGCCACCCCTCCTGGGCGGCGAGCGCAAGTAGGAGTCGAATTGACTCCATGTGCGCAACGGGTGCGTACACCTCGTCGAAGTCGATCCCAGCTTGCTGGACAAATCCCCTTGCGATGAGACGAGCTTTATGCTTGATCACCTTCTTGGCCTCGTTCTTCTTTAACTTGTAGACCCATTTGAGTCCAATTGGACGATGCCCATGTGGGAGATCAATGAGCTCCCAAGTCCCATTGCGATTCACCACGTCCATCTTTTCTTGCATCGCAGCGCGCCATGCCTCGTCACGTTCTGCTTCAGCAAATGAGCATGGCTCACCAGGTCCAGCGAGGAGCAAAGACGCCTCCTCAAGCTCCCGTTGTGCAAGTCCTGGTTCCAGGGCATCTTCCCCGATCAGGTTGTCGACAGTACGGTAGCGAACCGGCGTATCAGAGTGCGCCGCGTCGAGCCTCTCCTCCTCATGAGAGGGAGGTGACACGAACTCAGTCGTGGCAGCCCTTTCAGCAGGTGTCGGTGTAGCAGGAGATGGCGGTGCAGCATTCTCCTGTGCCGGCGTTGAGGTAGCTGATGGTGGTATCGTGTCTCCCCTGGAGCCAGGCATAGGATACCCTATGGTTTGCTCAACATGGTACTCAATGGCGAAGTCACTCCTCGGTGGTGCACCTGCATCGCTTGTCGCCGTCCAGTCCCACCCGCGGCTCTTGTTGAAGATGACATCGCGGGCGAGACGCACACGCCGTGTCCTTGGATCGAGTACACGATACGCCTTCATCCCTTCGTAGCCGATGAAGACGCCGGGCGTGCTGTGGTCATCGAGTTTGCGTACATCGTGAAGCTTCTTCACGAACGCCAAACACCTGAAGGTGCGTAGGAAGCTGACTGCCGGCTTCTTGCCGTGCCATGCTTCATATGGAGTTTTCCTGGTTAGGCTCTTGGTCGGCACGTGATTGAGGAGGAAAACAGCTGTGCCAACAGCCTCCCTAAAACTCAGCAGGCATTCCCCTCTGCTTGAGTCGGGCACGAGCCATGGACACCACTGTTTGATTCCACCGCTCGACCACGCCGTTCTGTTGTGGGGCGTAGGGCGTAGAGAAGTGACGGTGGATCTCCTTGTCGGCGCAATAGGCGGCAAACTCTAGCGATGTGAACTCGCCGCCATTGTCAGTGCGGAATACGCGCAGCTTGCGCTCGCAGTGAGCTTCCGCCGCTGCCTGGATCTTCTTGATGGCTTTAGGCGCGTTGCTCTTGGCTGCTAGGAACGCCACCCACATGTATCGTGTGGCATCGTCAACCAGCAGCATGAAATGGCGTCGGCCGCTTGGCGTCGCCGGCGTAATGGGGCCACAAATGTCGCCGTGGACGAGGTCGAGTGGCTCCTGAGCGTGGTACTTGGCCGCTTTTGGGAACACAGCGTGTCGGTGCTTGGTGATGACATGTGTCACACAGCTGCTCGACATGCTCCAGTTGAGGCAGGCCACGCATGAGCTCTTGCTGCGCCATCTTCTCTAATGAGCCGAAATGGATGTGCCGAAGCGCTTGTGCCAGCGCCAGGCAACATCGTCGTGTCGCGCGGCTAGGCAGATTGGCTATGCGACCTCGAGGCGGAGGACGTACAAGCGGTTTCGTCCCTGCTTGATCTTGGCGAGAAGGTGGCGGCGTCGATCCCAGACGCGCATGATGCCGTCGTCAACCAACACTTTCGTCCTACTTTCGTCGAGTTGGCCAATGCTAATGATGGAGCTCTTGAGGCGTGGAACGTAGTAAACGCCGCCGAGCAATTTGTGCTCGCCATTCTTGCCGGTGAAGATGACATTGCCGGTGAATGTAGTAAACCAGCGCCCTTGATATCGACGATGGAGCCGTCGCCAAATTTGACGGTGCTGGTGATGCTTCGGTCTAATTTAGCAAAGACATCTCCGCGACTTGTCATATGGTGGTGGCCCCTGTGTCAAGGTACCAAGCCGCCTCCTTATCCTCGACGTCCGTGACACCGAGATTCACCTGTGCATAGGGATGAAAACGGATCGGATACGGTCGGAAACTAGCTATACCATATTCGTTTTCATATTTTTTTCGGAATCGGATTCGGAATCGGAAACCTCGGATACGAAAACGGAATCGAATATTACCGGATACAGATACGGAGCGAATACGAATCGGAACGAATACGGAAACGAATATTTCTCCGAATATAAAAACCCCTCAAACTGAATTTTAGAAACCAACGAAGAGTGACAACCTATTATTTTTTGTAAAACAATATATCAATATTTCCAAATTTTTAGCTAAACAATATATACAACAAATTTCAAGCATCCATATCAACAACGTATTACTAATTTCTATACAAGTATACAATCATATCACCATCTTCGATTTAATCACAAATTTTAGATATAGTAATTTTAAGCGTTTATATCAATAAAAATAGTTTAATCACATGATCAAATTTGTTGAAATTGATAACCAGTATGCTAGCATTGCCCTACAAAATGAGCCATGCGACATCTCTGTTGATTACGTTATTGAATTGCAAATAATAACAGGATGATGATTACTTTCTTGAATTGCAAGCAGGTCTCCCATCCAAGCACAGAACACAGGAATTAGGACCAAACACAATCCCATACAGCATCACAGCAACAAGATACTTCAACTCCCATAGCATTATCATAACAATACACTGCAAACATAACAATTCACTGCAACAGGTCAAGTAACAACATTTTGTACCGATTCATGTAAACTTAGAAGCCGAACTACAACAACGGTAAGTGAGGAAGCGGAGAGAAATGGGGGGCACTCGGCGAGAACCTAGGTGCTAGGACTAGCTTACCGGGGGCATTGGCGTCGGGATTGCGCTGGGCGACGACGTACTCCCCCGAGGGCCCGACTTCCAGAACTGGCGGCAGAGCCGCGCGGTGGGAGGGAGTTTCCGACGGTGAGGACGCGGCCAGCAGGGGCACCAGCACGGGCACCGGGAGCGCGCCGCCGCCGCCGTCGACGCCTGGGGACTGGAGCGGGTACAGCGGCGCGGTGGCCGCGGGAGCGCGAGGCCGGGTGGCGGCGGAGGCCGATGCCGCGCAGGGCTCGGGGCCCGGCGGCGCTGGCGGCCGTAGGGCGCGAGGGAAGGCGCTGGCGGCCGGGGCGCGAGGGATGGCGCTGGCGGCCGCGGGGTCCGGCGGTGGCCGCGGGGGGCGCGAGGCCGGGCGGCAGAGGAGGCCGATGGGGGCGCGGGGCCTGAAGGGGGAGGCGGCCGTGGGGGCTCGGGGCCCGGCGGCGGCGGCCGCGGGCGGCGAGGGATGGCGCCGGCGGCCGGGGGTCCGACGGCGGCGGTGGCCGTGGGGGCGCGAGGCCGAGCGGCGGCGGAGGCCGATAGGGGGCGGGGCCCGAAAGGGGGAGGCGGCCGCGGGGGCTCGGGGCCCGCAGCGGCGGCGGCCTCGGGCACGCGCGAGGATGGCGCCGGCGCCGCGGGGTCCGGCGGCGGCTGGCGCTGGGAGTGGCGTCGTCGCTCGATGTGGTCCTGTGGAAGACTGAAATCTGAGACAGAGAGAGAGTAGTAATCTAATGGGTGATACGGATATCCGAAAATTTTTCCGGATAATTTCCGACCGAATCCGAAATCCGCCGGATAATGTCTTTACCGTATTCGTATCGTATCCGAAAATTATCCGTTTCCGTATCCGAATCCGAAATTATCCGAAAATTATCCGACCGATCCTATCCGTATCCGAAATTTCGGACGGTTAGCGGATATTATCCGAACCGTTTTCACCCCTACCTGTGCATGCGGCTCGACGAGAGAAATCGGGGAAGGCCCAGAGACACGATCGTCATTGAGCTCGCATACCTAGGCCATAAGCAGTGCGACGTCATCATCTTCATGCCTGCTGGCCCGTGAGAGTAGCAGCACGTCATCGTCGTCGTCTCCTTGGGCCAGATGAGCCGTCTCCTTGGGCTGTTGGCAGTCCTTGGCCCAATGGCCAAGGCGGCCACAGTTGTAGCACTTATTAGATGCCGTGCCCTGCTTGCTGTCTCCCTTCTTGCCTCTTCCGCTGCCGCCGAGAGCTCCTTCCTTTCGAGGATTCGAGCGGGGTCGTCGGCGAGCCTTGCCGCCTTGCGATTGCTTGGAGGATCCCTCCCCCTTCTGCCGCTCCTTTTGCCGCGTGAGCCACTGCTCCTCGGTGAGGAGAAGTTGGCCTCCAACTGCAGCAGTCGACGGTGCCGGATCTGGCCGTCGTTCCTCCGCCACCTTGAGACGCCCTATGACGTCCTCAATAGTGAGTGTCGAGAGATCCAATAAGGTCTCAATTGACACCACGATTTTGGGAGATCGCTCCAGGATGACGCGTAGTATTTTTCGATCACATTCTGCTCCTCGATCATTCTCTCCTAGTGTCCCGAGCTGAGACACTAGGCTTGTGAGTCACAAGGCGAAGTCGTCGATCGATTCTCCATCACGGAACGAGATTGACTCGTATTCCTAGCGTAGCTATTGTGCCTTCGCCTTCCTCACGCGGTCCACGCCGACGCGCATCACCTTGATGGCATCCCAGGCGTCCTTCGCGGAGTCCTTGGTGGCGAGCAACGGGATCATCTCGCTAGGGACAGTGCGCAAGATGGCCTCCATTGCCATCCTGTCCTCCTGCTCGTCGTAGTCGCCGTACTCCACAGCGTCCCAAAGCTTGCGGGCTTGCAGCATCACCTTCATCAGCAAGGACCACTCGGTGTAGTTGGTTCGCGTGAGAGTGGGATATGTCGTCGAGCCTCCGATCTCCCTCATGGTCCTTTGCACAACGAACTCCCGAGGCCCATTGCCTTGACGTCGACCTCGCCGTGGATCAGGCGATGCGGAGGGGCGACGGCCACGGCGCTGTGGCGACCTAGGAGCATCGATCTCGGCTGGAGAAGACATCTCTTTCTCTCACTCTCTCAAACCTCGCTCTAATACCAATTGTTGGAAAGAATCACAACTAGTCTAGATGAAGGGATATTCATATATTATACACACTTGTAGACATTTGAGATATACATCTCCTTTTATAGACATTCAAGGCGGTTGTTACAGTAACCGACCTGCTACAGTAAAAACAGCTAAGCACTAGCTAGTAGTCAATTCCTAATTCTCTTATCCAACCTCAACTTTACAAACTAATCAACAACTTATAACTAGAACCTTCAAGAGTATTACTTTTCTTACTAGCTAAGTAAGTTGACATAAGAATTATTTGCTAACAGTATGTAGAACTTCTTTTAGGTATATACTAGATTTCTCGTTGGAGCAGTATATGTTCTTTTTTTTAATCCAGTATGTACTAAATCTTTTTTTTATATTTCTCACTAGAGTTGTATGTACGTTTTGTTTTGAAGAATCCAGTATGTACTTAACCTGTCACTGGAGGAGTGTGTACTGTTTTTCTTCTTATATACTGTTTTTCCCTATAGTTTGGTATATACTGTTTTTCTCTAGAGTTTGGTATATATCAGTATAATTTACAATTAGCAAGGGTGAAATGTTCTTTGACTTGCGGGCATGGTTAGATTCTGACTGCGAGGACGACTTCTACAGTGTGGAGGTAATGCAACATCTGGACATGTTAACTAACTGTCTTCTAACTGTCTAATGGAATCTTCGTCTAATGATATGGAGTAAACAGGTTCCTTCTATTCTTGTGTGCCAACTGCAATTAGTTTGGCCCTTCATACTGACATTACTATAGTGCTAGTGCCATGGTTCATGCTGTTTCCTTTTCGAGTCTATCCTATTATTGTATCAGTAGCATACTAGCATGAGGCTTGTTTGTTTTCTTAAGTCTAAATTGCATGTGCTCTGATTGATTTGGTAAATGTTTCAGAATGCTTTGGAACCAGTGATTCTGTGGATGACCCTTCCTTGGTTCTGGTTCTGGTGGTAGTTAATTTCGTTGTAAATAATTAGATGTTGCTGTATTTGCTAATGCTGAGTGATGAATAGGTATGTAAGCATGTAAATTCTTCAGGTGGAGTACATAAGATGATCTCATCATATGCATATTGTGCCCACTCACACTTAGGGTGCTTTATCACTTCGTACATGAGAAAACACATGTCTATTACTGAGCTGTAACAATTGTTACATTCTTATCTTAAGAATTTTCAGAAGGTTGGCATTAGATGATTCTACAATCATATAAAATTGATTCTACAATCATATAAAATTGGTCTATCAACTCAGTTTTTCATTTTTTCCGCATGGATTATGCTCTGCTCTGTTTTGTTTGTGATCGCAGATTGACCCATTGAAAGATATGTATCTCAATTTAAACTAATCTCTTTTGCTGGGATTATGCATATATTAATTCTAGCCTGCTGGATGTATATTGCTAGCCTTCAAAGACATTTGTGAGGACTACCTGGCAGTAAGTTTGATCGCAGACATCCAAGGTTACCATATATCTAGCTTATCATATATATTGCTGTGTATCTAGGTTATCGATTGACATTGTCTAAATTGTATTACGCAAGAGAAGATGGGCACATGGCTACATGACGTCCAGATTTAATAATACCAAATTATGCAAATTACCTTAGATTTACTTAGATTTACCAGAAAGCATTCCCTAGCGTTAGATGATATATATATATTCTTTCTTAGATGGCTTTAGATGATATTTTACTACCATGATTAATGTGGTTTGCTATGTTAGTTCTCAATAATTTAAACTAGAGATGTTGGCTTACATCTTTGGCAGCGGGGTGCATACCTAGATTGGAAGCAAAACATTACTATGCTCTCGGTCTATATGGTCAGGTCGATAAAGCAAAATGACCTATAGTGAGCACTATTATTCCAATATTCAGGGTTTGACCTATAGTAGGCTTATGATCTTTACTGCCCGCTGCGCTAGATTGTAATTCAGATCTCAATTTCTTTTTTAACTTTTTTTTCTCTCATGACAACATATGATATTTTGAATTGCTGGTGCCATGGGTGAGATAATTTCAGTTTGTAAATGGCAATGCATAAATGCAATTCAAATTTTGTATGACGAGTTCCTTTTATGCCCATTTTCCACATGCACTTTTACCTTTGCGGGTTTTTTATCTTTATTGTATACCATGTACAATGGAGAGGCTGTGTATTAATTATTGTATCCTCGAATGCTTTTGTATTTTAATGAAACGTGTGTCTTAATATATGTTTATTTATTTATTTATTATAAGGTGTGACGCAAATTTCATGTACATACTTCTAATTCAGTAAACTTTTTCCTTTTGCATTATCAGTGATATGCGTTTGGATTAATTTATATTTTCACGACATACATTGCACATGTATTACCAAATATTGCCGTAGCGTTAGCATGGGCATATTACTAGTGTTGTCTAATGGGCTTAATGCTATGTCAGAGGTTCTTCAGAGCATGGTGCATCATTTCAGTGTGTTTTGTTTTTACACCTGTTATCATTTTCTGTGGCTACTCTATAGTAATTACTAATCATGAATTTACAGTAAGTTATTCTCAGACAAGGCTACTCTATGTTTCGTTCTGCTTCTTTTCCATCCTAAAGTCTGAAGACCAGCGGCAGGAAGGCCGAAGGCATCAACATTCCTGGGTAGAATTCCAGTTTGCTATATTTTATTCGTCTTGTTTAATCGGTTAGGAGTTTTAGCTGTTGTCATACATGCAAGAATTATACTATAGGTCTGACCAACGATCATATAGTTCCATCTTATGGTGTATGTAGGAAGAATGGAAACGACCAAATTAATTAATATTGATGGTGATGATTGTTTCGAGTTTCATATTGCCAGCTGCGTCCTGTGCCTGTGTGCTGGTGCTGAATTTTTCATGATATTAAAAGGGAAGTTAAAAGCAAGCAAGCATCCCAACATTTGTGGGGTGAAACACAAGTGCCTGCGAGCATGGTGGATGGTGCACCATGACCCCTTTTGCAGTCTGTCTGATTTTGTTAAGATCGACAAATGCAATTATACAAAAGAAAGAAAGCAACACATTTCTTTTCAGGATCGTCTATCAGAACTCAAGAGACGTGTCAAAACTCAAAGGCACTGGTGAAAAATAATTGTTTTCGAAAAAATAAAGCATTGGTGAATCCCGTGAGACATGACATTGCTATTGCCGTTCAAATCTGCTTTGAAATTTGCCGGTGCAGCCTATTTATCTGAAAAAAAGTATGCATACATACAACATTATCAAATAATTCTTACTATAACATTAGCACTGTAACATTAGCACTGACATATTACATGCTCTTTCCACTGAGATATTACTAGTTCCTCTGTAAGAAAAAAAAAACTTCCCCGAGGTGGCCATTTACGACGACCTCACGAGCTTGAACAAAACAAGTCACACGCGTCACTGCTGCAGCGCCGACGCCTCCCGGAGAAGAACACGTGTAGCGAAGGCTGCTGCGGTTAGAAAGCCCTAGACGACCTGATCGGCGTTTAGACGAGATCACCTGACCTCACCTCCGTAGACCGTAATCGCCTCACCTCGTGAGCTAGAGTGCTCCTGCAGCCGTCCACCGATCCCAAATCCACAGCATCTACACCGCTCGATCAGCGACAGCGAGATCCATGGAGCAGCGTCTCGGCAGCCACGG
This sequence comes from Oryza meyeriana var. granulata, assembly GCA_003991445.1. Taxonomy (NCBI): domain Eukaryota; kingdom Viridiplantae; phylum Streptophyta; class Magnoliopsida; order Poales; family Poaceae; genus Oryza; species Oryza meyeriana. The sequence goes on along the minus strand of RYFJ01000812.1, from coordinate 73,764 downwards.
CGGTGGTGCGCCGGCGAACGCCCAGCAGCAGCAGCAGAAGCAGTGGCAGCTACCTTGCGACGGCAACCAGCTGCCAGTTTCTTCTCTGAACCCGACGGCGGCGAGGCTGCTCCGGGAGGCCATCGTGTCGGCGCCTGCTGACGGCGAGAAGCCGGCGGCCGAGGGCTCGTCGGACATCCTGGCCTTTGCGCGCGCCGTCGACCGGGTGGACTCCACCCTCGAGTGACCCTTACTCTGTTCTTTTTTTCTCCTCTCTTCAGCGGTTGTACTTGTACCGTGAAAAATTCGCAATAAAACGACTCGTCTCGAGTTCTTGTTCCTGCCAATTCCCCTGAATTTCGGTGAGTTTTGTTGAATAGATTCGCACAGCGCGGGTAAATCCTCTCTCTTTGTTTCCACCCTCCCCGAAGTTACTTGACCTCGTCGTAGGAATTTGAAGCTGCTTCATCGATCTAATCGAACCCAAATCCTCAATATGAGCAGAGCAATTGCAAATTTTATCGATCAGATCAGTGATTAATACAAGTACACACGATCTAATTAAGGAGGAGCAATTTTACATGATTAATTGCTTGCTATGAGACGTGTAAGAAGAATAGTAGTGTATAGTACTACTAGGGTAAGGCTAGGCGACGGAGACGAGGTGGCGGGAGCAGAGGGAGCAGTAGAAGCGGCGGCGGACGCGGAAGCAGAGCGGGACGTAGCAGAGGCGGGGGGCGCTCTCGACGTCGGCGGCGACCACCCCGCCGCCGCAGTAGGGGCAGCGGCCGGGCGCCTGGTACGTCGCCACCACGCGCTCCGGCTCGTCGCATACCAGCACCAGGCACATCCTTTCCTCCCTTCCTTCCTCGGTTCCTCTAGCCTGTTGGGTTTTGCTTGCTTTGGTCAAGGCGGACGGCTTCCTGTCTCAGTATCTGCTTTATCCAAGGAAGGATGGGCAAAGGGATAGATTAGTTTTCACGGTTTAGCTTTTTTTTTTCAAAAACATTTCTTTTTGGCAATAATCCCTTAGAAAAAGCTTTTCTAAAATAAAAACAGGTCCTTCCATATGGTGGGCAATATTAGTTTTTCTGATCACAAGCTCTGATAAATCTACTACGCACGCGTACGGGGAGAGCATAGCGCTCGCGCCCTTCTCCAAATCAGCCCAGGGAGTTGGACTAGGCATTCAATTTATAGTTTGAAACTTTAACATAGAACCTTAGACTTTCTACTTGTGGTAAAAAAAATCTCTAATCCGATTTGCAAAACTTTCAATTTATAATATGAAACTTTCAACTCAATTTGCAAAACTTTCATTCTATAATTTGAAACGTTTAACTTGATTTGTAAAACTTCCAATTTTTAGTCCGAAACTTTCAACTAGAAACTCAGAGACTTTACTTCCAAATCTCTCAAAATTTCAACTCTTAACCTCAAGCTTTTAACTCATATAACAAACTTCTAATTTTAAAAATCTCAAATTTTCAACTGAGGGCAGCTAACTTGTATCCCCGTTTGGTGGTTCTCTCGCAACATTGATGTCTCGCTAGGAGGAGGAAGAAGGGGAACCGAGGCTTGTCGAGGAAGAAGAAGAGGCATTCGGCGAGCTAGATGTTGGGAGGAGGAAGAAGGGAATGGTGACCACCCGACATCTAGGGCAACAACGGCTCGCTTGCCGTGTCACCGCGGATAGGGAAAATGGCGAACTAGGGATCTCTGGGGAGGAGGAAGAGGGGTAGGTTGAGGGAAGGGGGGGAGGGGGACGCCGAGGAGGACGAAGAAAGCAGGCTTGTCACCGTCCACTTCGCTCAGCGTTGATGGGGAGCGACACATGAGATGGGGGAGAAATCGACTAAACTGGGTTAGAGGATAAGTGGATAAGTTGTTCGCCACTTCGCTTGCTAGCGCGTGCATGAAATAGGCTGACCCCACGAGCTCACACATGCCAGGACGCCCTTAATCACACGCATTGGTGTTTCTCTGGTGTTATCACATTAGGGTCTTGTTTGAATGTACTGCTCAGATTAGCTACTTTATTGATTTTTATGAGTACGCCTCTACAGCTGGTAAACATGGTGTTTTTAAAATTTTTTTTATATAGAAGCCAAAGAGCACAATGAATCGGGGTCTAGGTGTCTTTGCGACTTCACAAGGTTACAAGACTTTGAGATATAGTAGTACATACTCCTAAAACATTGAATATTATTAGCTAAAGAGGGTATTGCGTTGTCACAAGGCGTGGGATGGTCTGCCATGGGTCTACGTATAGATGGTGGCAAATATGATAGCCATATTCTCCTGATGTAGTTTTTTCATCTAAAAAAAGTGCTTCTTCCAATATTGATGTGTCAAATTATAAGAGGAGTAAAATAGCTTATACTTTTTATTAAATGATTAAATTAGGGATGATTAGGAGTGGAAGGGCCTGTTTGGCACCGCTCCAGCTCCTAGATCCGCCCCCGATCAAGCTGGAGCTATGCCAAATGGTTTAGATCCATAAAAATTTGGAGCGGAGCAGCCCAGATCGATCCAAAAATTTGTACAGGCGCGGTGGAGTGGCATCCTAGTGGCTCCACAACTCCAACTCCAACCGTTTTACAGAAGTACCCATAGATTTGAAGTGAAATTACCTGCAAATGCCACCGCACTACCCCTCTCTACCCCTCTCTCCCCGTACCGAATAGATCTCGCGAACCTCGTTGCTGCGCTCGCAAACAGGAGTGGACGCCCAGTGGCCCACAGGAGCTCGACCGCACGGAGGGAGCATGGGCGACAGCAGCAACACGTTGGTCCTTCTTCCCAAGCGGTAGCGCACTGGCTAGCCATTCCCATCTCTTCCCCCTCGGTCTCTTCCCAGTATGGCAGCGCACGATGGTGGCGCAGGGGGCAGAGGGCACGGTGACGGCGGTAGAGCAGTGGGTTGGGGCGCACAGCGGTGGCGGCGGCGCAGGGGGCTGCGCAAGGTGGCGGTAGGCGGCTAGGGTCCTGAGAAGGTGATTTTTGGATAAACTCTAAAATTTTCCCTACCTCTTTCCTTCACTTGTTCCTAATTTCTGTGGAAATGAAAGCTTTATTTTGGTTGATTGGTTGCGATTTTGCAACGAACAAATGGGAAAAATGCAGATATGAAATTATCACCCTTAAGGCTACTACAAACTTATTGAACCCCGTGAATGTGATTGTTTTACATGTGAATGTGATGGTTAGTTTAGTTAATTAATTAGAACCCCAGACCAATACCAAAGATTTACATCGATGTTCATATGTATGATGTTGCTGTAGTAGAAAAATGCAGCTCACAATCACCTTATAATCATATGTTCATATGTATGATGTTCATATGTATGATGTAAATAACAAGAAAACACAAGGGTAGTATATGATCCATCCTCCTCTCTCCTCTATTTTAGGATTTCTAAAGTTAATTAAGCTAGTTAAACACTTTTCATGTCACCTTCAGTTTCTATAGGAGCTAGCTTTAACTAGAGCTGGAGCTGGAGTTCGAAGTTAGGAGTTTGGAGCTGAAACCTTACCAAATAGGTTCGAAGTGTAGTTAGAGACAAAATATAAAAAAAATTGAATGACATGTATTTGATGGGGTAAGTAGTAATCTTACCATTTATTTTGAAACAAACTTTAAATTTTGAAGAGGCATTTGTTTTGGGACTAGAGAGTAATTTTGAAAGCGCTTGCTGAGGGTCTATTCGTAAAATGGTAAAACAAACGATTAGAAAAGATCAAATCGTAAAAAGTTCGCGGTGGCATGAATCTGATTCCTACAAGTTGCATAATGTGTCCGAAGAATCTTATCTTTGCTGCGTCGGCCTATTCTATGACCATTTTTAGTAGCTGCGCTGTGCTGTGCAGAAATCCATCCAGAAACAAGTGTTACTCCTGGAGAGAACTATGGGTCCAACGTCCGACGAAAAGCAAAATCAAATGCCCACCCCATCCCACTGTATTACCTCTCCACGCGCTGCCCAGCCGCATGCGCCTGCACATCAGTTGCTGCATGCAGGTACATGCATGCATACATACTCTTTTTGCAATTTTCAAAACGATATTTCTTCTAAACTATTAATCTCATCTAGGATCTAATTCCGCCATGGTATTTGTTACAATTAAATATTTACAACAAAATCTTGTAATATTTTAATAAAAATATATGTCCCAAAAAATCAAATGTTGTTTCACCATTTATAGAAAATTATTTGATCATTTGGTTAAATATTTCTAACTCACTTCATGAAATATTTTAAAGAGATACAATATTAAAAAAATATAGACTATAACACCAGTAACCACTACATGAATCATTGAGTGACAACAAGTGAAACATCAAAAAAAAATCCATCTGTAACATATAATATATGTGTAAATACTTGACGCTGAAATATTTTTATATTGTGTAATAAACATCAAGTCATATCTGTTGAAGCATTACAAAATATTTGCTGAAACATTGAAAAACATCACATGCAATATTTGCAAATAAACTAGTAAAATATATGAAAATATTGATTGAAACAATCAAATAACACTATGTGCAACATTAAAAATTATCCATTGCAACATAATTTTTAAAAAAGAATTTATTGTAATATAATCATGTAGGATCTTATTGTATAGATTTAATTGCAACGAATACAATGGTGCAATTAAATCGTGGATTGGAGAAGTAATTTAGAAGAACAAATGTTAAATCTCACTAATTAGGAGTTATATGCATGCAGAGAGTACTCTCGAGTTTGCATAGAAGAGAGAATATTGCATGCATGTAGAAGGCTGCATAGAAGAGTTGTGTAGGAGTGCGTGCTGAAGAAAGACGGAACCTGCAAGTGTTCATGCCGAAAGCCTATTCTACTCCACAAGCCATGTTCTCATGTTATTGCCGCGAGCGGTGAGTGCGGGCTAGAAGCACGTTATTTTGTCTCACCTTATTTTAGAAAAGAAGCAATCTATAATACCTGAAGTGGAGAGATATACGGCTTTGGTATTGCGGGGACATTTACTACGGAGCATCCTTAAGCTATCTACATTCCTGACCCAACAAAATTGAGAGATAAAGTAGGTCACTACAAGACAAGACGCATCCGTAATGACATAGATGAGTTAGAATCCGGTGGAAGACATAAACGTTATTCAAAGTGTGACCAAACAGGTCATACATATAAAAAATATCCAAAGGATGCAACCGGTTTAAGTGCGACGGAAGCTAGACCATCGGGTTCAGGCGCTGATGGCAGTCGTCCTACGGGTGAAGGTACAACTTCAAGACGACCCCGTCCTAGGCGTTCTCAAACATTTGGTGGTGCTGCGGAGTAGTGTAAGTCTATACTTGATCTTTGTTGTAGAACGATATGTACTGTACTGTTGTTTTTTATTGTCATGTAATAATGATATAAACCTTAACAATAATTTGTAACGTGGTTGTTCAATTAACTTTACAAACTTACTCTTTCTTGTTGCTTTGAAAATATAATTTACCCTAACTCTCTATTTACATGCAGGTATGGCGTACCATACCCCCGTAGCTGCTCGACCGGGTCCTCGATCAGTCCCACTGGTCTTACCTGTTAGCTGTCGAGGGTGCCCAGCTAGGCACCTTCCGTCCATGGCCTTCACGTCACCTCCTGCGGATAGACCACCGGTTCCATGAGAGGTAAGAGCTGTACTAACATTCGGTCACATCATTTCTACATATCTATGTTCCACAATATGGACTACAGTGCTATATTCTACAGGTTGCGTGAGGCTGGACTTCTTCCGCTGTGCAGGCTAGTTGAGCCCGCACCGGATGAGAGGGACCTTGCCAGGCGATGGGACATTGACCGGTCACTTCTGGCGGCACTGGTAGATCGTTGGAGACCGGAGACGTACATGTTCCACCTACCGTGTGACGAGATGACTCCCACACTCCAGGACATGTCCTACCTGCTGGGACTTCCCCTCGTAGGAGATGCAGTCGGTCCAGTAGACGGGACACACAGTTGGTCGCAGGACATCACTGCTCAGTTCGAGGCCGTGCACCGTCGACCTGGACTTGGTAGGCCAGGTTCGCTACCGCCTTACACCACGAGCGGCCTCTCGCAGGCGTGGCTGCTACAGTTCACTATAAGTCGCGGATTCCTTCGATTCACAATCATCCGATCTGTAAAACAACAGTGGTGCTAACTACAATCTTGCTTTACAGCCTGATCAGTTAGACCAAGACGCCGACCAATACTCAGTGCAGCGGAGCTTGGAGGCGTACCTGCTGTGGCTGTTCGGGTGGGTGATGTTCACCAGCACGACGGGGCACGTGGTGGACAAGGGACTGATGCACTACGCTCGTGCGATCGTCGACAGCGAGGACGGCTGTGTACCGCAGTGGAGCTGGAGATCTGCTGTGCTAGTAGCGACGTACCGTGGTCTTTGTGACGTGTGTACAAAGATCAATGCAGGTGCGATTCTCGCCGGTTGCCCTCTCCTTCTGCAGCTATGGGCGGCCGAGCGCTTTGCGATAGGCCACTCTTTGATTCAGCACTCTCCCTACGAGGGTGGCCATGGAGGCTTGTACGGGCAGTCGGCTGAGGACTGTCCCACTATGGGGACGGTATGGTGTCGCCGTGAGGTACGTTACGTCAAATTCTAGGTTTACCACTGAAGTGCAAACACTGACGTGTTCTCTTTGTCCTATTTTGCAGCGTCGTTACGCTCACACGCAGGTTAGGAAGGCCTACTGTGACTTCGTTATGGAGTTGGACCGCCTGTAGCCCAGCGACGTGGTCTGGGAGTCGTATAGTTCGCAGGCCATCGCGGCCCGTGCACCGCTCGGACTTTCGGCTCTTTGCACGCGTGACCAGTCATACTGGATGACGAGAGTGCCGTTGGTGTTCGACATCTTCGTCGAGCCCCACTGTCCGCAGCGCGTGATGCGATAGTTCAGCCTACGTCAGCTCTTCCCTATGCCCTTGCAGATGTTTGTGCCTCGTGACGTGCACAGGTTAGTACAGCTGTGATCTTTGTTGAGTAGTATAACTCTTATATTAAGTCTAATGCACCCTCTGCAAATAGGTATAATTATAGGAGACAGGCAGCCGACACTCAGTGGTATCCGCGACTGTAGCAGTACGTCGATGACTGGTTGTTGGTGATGGAGGAGGTCGTCGACGAGATTTTTCCACACACTAAGGACAACTACCTAGCATATCTCAGGTGATACCAGCCCCGCACTCGCACACGCGTGACGTTCACCCCAGAGGATCCACAGCCACACGTCGCCGCTACGACTGACATGTATCCTAGACACCGTGACCAAGACTACTTTCACGTGGTAAGGCACGTTCTCTTTGCACTTTGCTATTCCCTTTGTAGGTGTCTATGGTTCTAACATATATTTACGTCCCATTTGAAAAAGGCCGATGCAGCGCGATAGGTTCGGGCAGATGTGGATGCGGTGTTCGGACGGTTGGATGAAGGAATTGTGCTGACTGCGGAGGAGAAGAGGATGACTTTCGGGAGGATCCGTCAGTCGATACACGCAGCGATCTGTGCGCTCACTTGTCGTGCGGTCGACGCGGTACCCCCCCGTAGTTGTACGTCATCATCAGCCACGCCCCGCAGAAGCTAGAGTACACCAGCATGGTTCCAGTCAGCGAGCTGGCCCCTCTAGAGATAAATTCCGCTAACCATCGGTTCATAACATGATTTCCTTCTACGACATGCACCGTTTTACATCAATATGCTTCCGTGCAGCTTTCACTACACCATACCTAGATCCCTCCAGAGCTGGCACGTCCACGCAGGGAGCATACCACATCCAACCGCACGCGCAGCAGGGTATGACCATTGCCCCCGGGGCCACCACAGGAGGTCCTTCAGGTTAGATCAAAGTTTAATTTTTTACTTTTGCCTTGCAAAATTAAACTTTGCAATTATCAACATTTTTGTGCACAAGGTTCCACTCTACAGCACGGGGGATGTTTACTGGCGCTGGCTCCTCCGCGCAGGGCGCAGGCGGCAGCGGTTGGGTACAGGATCCTTTTGAGGGGGACGACTTGGAGGATGAGGACAAGGAGATCCAGGAGATACTAAATACCTTGCAGCTCGAAGGAGCTTCACCATTGTAGACACAGAACCCACCAGCTGTCACACCCGTGCAGGTGACCCGTGCTGGCTGTGCCGTACGACCAGACCAGCTGACGTACTCCCAGGGCTAGGTGCGAGCGCAGGCTAGGAGGACGAAGCGGGCTAGAGGTTATGGTTAGGGCCCATAGTACGTTGTACCAGTAGTAGTTTGCCTCTTGTACATCGTATTTTATTAATTCAACGTTTACTGAAGAAAGCCCTCTTGATGAAACCCGCTTTTGCAACTTGAGGAATGAGTTCAATGTCATAGATATCTTAAATGTCGCTTGATCTCTTGCATTGTGCTTGTTTTTGGTGATTCTCTTTGCCCTTGTTTCTTTAGTCTCTCTCTTTGATTTGTTGTTCTTTTTTTGAAAATGGAGAGTATCACATTAAGGGGGAGTGTTGCACATCTCATATGTGTAATACAACCTTTAGAGTGTGAACAAATTGATGAAAGTGCTAGAAGAGTGTTCAAAAGGCTTAGTTTGACCAAAGTCAAAAATTTATGAAAAACTCTGTTTGTTGAAATCTACCGTTTGGAAAATGTTTCACATGGTATCTTATATGTTTTCCAAGCTTACCCTTGAAGGAAAATTGAATTCTAAAGGAAAATGCCTTCTTACCACTTTTTGGAAGAAACTAGAATCTTGTTTTTGATCAAATTGCCCTAAATCTCCAAAATGAGTTTGAATGAGATTTTGAAAAAGCTTCCAAAACAAAAATGTTAGACTTGACTATTTGAAATGTTTTTGGTATTCAAACTTCTCTCAAAAATCAAATCGTTGAAAAGTTATTTGCTTTTGAAATTCAACAAAAAACTACCATAAACCATAATAGGTCATTTGTAGCACTTAAGTGTGAATTATTGCAAATTCTATAGTAAATCTCAAATATATGGAAACTATCAATGTTTGAACTTACACATTCAAATGGCACCTTGTGTCATCTTGTTTTTCCCCGAGATCTTGAAAGCTTGTGCTATGCCTTTTTGTGTAGGGGGATTTGCCTGTCCAAGGGCTGTAGGCAGGCAGATCAGGCACAGGCGGTCCGACCGGCGCTATATGCGTGGTCCGACCGGCGTGGTGACTGCGGTCCGACTGGCTAAGGGTAGCCGGTCTGATCGGGCCACGGGTTGGGGGCCCAGGGACACCCATTACTTATCATACCTGACCTTCTTCCTCCTCTATCACTCTTCTCTTTTCCCAACTCGCCCCAAACCCATTTCTCTCTCTCTCCCTCAAACCCTAACTCTCCTCCCCACTTCCTTCTCTTGGTTGGACCGGGATTTCTTCTCCGTTTGGACTGTAAGTGATTCTCCTCCGTTCCCTCTCTCTATTCCACAGTTTGGTTTTGGATTTGATTGTGTTTTTGAACCGTGCCTTGGAACCCTAGGTGAAGGAAGTGTGCTTCATCGATTTGCATCTCTAGAGGGGAGTTCTTGGTGCAAATCAAGTCTATTTCTTCTAGCAATCTAGTGGTAATCCCTCTTCCTTGCATCTAACTCAATCCCGTTCACCTCTTGATGCTTCTAGGGTTAGGGTTAGTTTGTTCTTTTGTTCCTCTCCTATATATGTGCACAATGGTTATCTTGTTCATCTTCTATTCTCTCTAGTCTTATGCCATATTAGTTTATCTCTTGTGTATGTGAAAATTTTTTGATGAATGCAAGTGTGCAACCTCGATCTGCCGGTGCCGGTCGGACTGGCCTGATGCCTTCGGTCCAACCGGCCTGCGGTCCGACCGACCACATCCATGCGGTCTGACTGCCCCTGGACTGAACAACAACTTTCAATTATCAAATCTTTTTATTTTACACTAATCCTCGGTGATCCTTTTCTTTGTCTCTTTATCAGTCAATGGCTCCTCCTCGCATGAAAATTGCGGAAAGACGCTCCAAGAAGCGTCATGATCCCGTCACTTCATCAGAGGAAGAAGAGATGGATGAGGATTATGTGGTGGAAGAGGAAGAGGAAAAGCATGAAATAGATGAGGATGAGGATGAGGAACGGCCTATTTATCCTTGAGGTGACCCAACTGCTCCACCTTCTTCGGTCTATTATTCAATGCCTCCTCAAGTGAATCCAACTATCAACTTCCGAGTGCGATTGAACAACCCTACGGAGTACATGCTTCTTAGGGATCATGATCAATTCAAGAGACCTAATGACTCTAATGATCTAAGGTTCCACACAAACTTTTAGATGGAAGTATTTGAGAAGGTCTACACTTCCACCAAGTCCTTTGCTGATCATAAGTACATTGTGTGGAAAGAGATAAACAAGACCTCGGAGTTTTAAGTGTTGCACAATGTTTTCCGAGAAGTGGGAATTGACAAGTCTGTTGCTATCCATCAGGATTATAACCCCACTCTTATCCATCAGTTCTACTCTACTATTGGGATAAATAAAGATTTCACTCAGATAAAGTGGATTAGTAGAGAGCTTGGGTGTGTGGCAACTAAGCGAGAGTTGCAAGAAGTGTTGGAGTTGAGATATCTTGAGGGTACAAAGCTTTACTCTGATGTACACTACTCTCCAATATCTGTTCAAGACCAAGCTCAATTCTGCAACACAAGTGTTCATTGCATATTTGGAACTGTCACTGGATTAAGAACTATGTCAAGTGTAATCAATCGGATTGTCAGGTCTTCTATTATCCCAAGGTGTGGCAACAAGGATGCCATTCGTGGTATCACATGGCATGTGATCAAAGCTATCATAAGTGGAACTCGGTTTAATGTCGCCGACCTTATTCTTAGAGAGATACACATGTCAAAGAACACCGTTGGACAAGGTATATATTATGCTCCATTCATAATGAAGTTTATCCTTACAAAGTGTGGAAGAATGGGCAATAGAACATCTCGCCACAAGGTATATATTATGTTCCAACATTGTTTCCACCGAATGCTCCCTCCGGGCGGTCCTTTGAGAGCGGTCAATCTTCTCGTTCCGCTCAACCTCAAGGGCCTTCTTTTGATGATCATCCTCCTCCTTTGCCGCCTCCACAGGACTTTGGTCAGTTCTTCTCTCCTCAATATGCATATTTTGTGATGCAGCCAATGGAGTATTTCAGTCCGGTCATGGGAGCTCTTAATGCCCTAAATGACAACTTCACTCGTTTAAATACCGGATTTGAGGAGATGACTCAAGAAGTGAGAGGCTTAAGCAGTAATGTTGGAACTATGCAAAATTCTTTTGATCGTGTTGAAGGTCGCATGGATGGTTTGGAGCGACGTATGAGGATTGTAGAGACCTCCCATCCGGTTGTCTACCATCGTCGCCACAATGCGCCTTCCTCCCCTCCTTTTCAAGATTGAAGACCCTTTTTGTTATTTGTCAGCTTTGTTGTAATAGGATAGTTAAACTCTCATTTGTCTCCTTTGGAGTTTATTGCTACTCGAAATTTATCTCGTTTGAGCTATCCTATTTCTTTGATTAAGTTCAAGCTGTTATTGTTTATCACGCTCTATTATTTTAAATTGATGGAATGCAAATCATATTGCAAACTTCTCTCGTCGCCGTTGTGCCTCTTGTGATTGTCGTGCACATGTTTAGGGGGAGTCTATTGTATGATTTGCCTTCATGTATTAAACTTCATTTATAATTTTGCTTTATATGTGGTGTTTATCATTAATTATCAAAAAGGGGGAGATTGAAGCATCTATGCCCCATTGTTATTTTGGTAATTGATGACAAGCGCAAAAACTAGCCGTTGCAGGCCAAATCCCCTAACTCAGGTCATTTTCGGTCTGACCGCAGGCAAAGGATCGGTCCAACCGAGTTCAAATTCAACAGCTAAAAAATACTAGCCGGTCAGACTGCAGGTGAAGAGCCGGTCCGATCAGCACCCTATCTCATTTGCACTGTCGGTACTGGACGCGGCCAGTCCGACTGGGTGGGAGGAGGCAGTCCGACCGCCACCCCACTAGAACTCCCCGTCGGTATTGGATCCGGCCGGTCCGACCGGGTGGGGGAGATGGTCTGACTACCACCCCCACTAGAACTCCCTGTCGGTACTGGATCTGGCCGGTCCGACCAACAGGGGGAGGTGGTCCAACCGCCACCCCCTCTAGAACTCCCTGTCGGTACTGGATCGGGCCGGTCCGACCGGCTAGGGGTGCGCGGTCCGACTGGCACCCGCATCACAACTCCCCAGGAGGTTCTGGATGAGGCCGGTCTGACCGGCTAGGACAACCCGGTCAGACCGTTGAGTAACAAAGATCAAGGAAAATAGATGGACCAAGCATGCATGACCTAGTGCGGCAATTTGATCACTTTTTCGCCAAGGTTACCACCTCTCTTGATAGTATGACAATGCTAAAAGAAAAAAAAAGCTTACTCTACATCGCCCTTCACCTCGATCATTTGAGCAGCCGGCTAATTTGTTCGTCCTCACTCCATAGCTTTGCGCCATCAAATTTAATTGGTGGTCATCCTCCTTGGCATATGGACCTAACTTTTTTTTGCATATACTCAAACACAATGGTTAGTTCACAATTAGCGCTTGTCATCAATTACCAAAATCAACAATAGGGTCTAGATGCTTCAACCCTTTTACTTTGTTTACGCTCGTCAATCAAACGATGTACTCCTCACGATCTACGTTCATGACGAAATTAATCAAAAACATGAATTTTCGAGTTTCAACCTCACGGCGAAAGTAGATTCCGAGCGGTGACAACTGAGCACACGTTAATTGCTTATGAACGTAATAAAATTATCCATCCAACGCACATGAAACGTTTCTGGTTATCGTTATTACATGCCTTAGGGTATTTCAAACGGATATCCGACTAGATATGCAACTACCGTGTACAGCGTGGGTACTTCCCCTTTCTCACCGCCTTCGGCCCAGCTTTCTTTGCACGCAGTGCCCTCTCCCGCTTCCTCTCCCTCTCTGCCTCATGGGCTTCCTTCTCTTGCCTTCTCCTCCTTCCTCTTCTGCTCAGCCTCCCACTCTTGTTGCGCCGCCCAACGATGTTCGCACCGCTCCCTGTTCCAATCTTTTAAACTGCAAAAAAACTTTGCGTCCTGTGGACGGATCTCCGTATCTATCCACTGCACAAAGTCGCACAGAGGCGGAGGAGGCTTCGGTGCCTTGACATATACAAATTTGTTAGCTCAAAGTTTTAAATATTTTATACTACAAGATAATTCGTATTACCTCCACTGGCTTCTTCGCCTTCCCCTTCTTCTCTTGTGGCTTCGGCTTTTCTGGGGAGTACGCATAATTAGCACACATCCAATATCTTTGCCGGTATGTGTAATCCTTCTCACTTATTGCGACTTTGCAATTATCTCCACACCAATACATCGGCGGAGGCACGTCAATCGGAGGTCGTAGATGACTGGACATACCGAATGCATCCATAGCAACTTATATTATAACCAAATAAACGCAAGTTATAACTCGCTAGGCCAAAAATACCTTATACAACTACATACTTACGGTATACTACACATGACTACAAAAAATAAAATGTCATCATCCTCATTTCCATCTCCCTAGCGTTTCTCAAACTAGTGCTACTCATCTAATAAAAAAAACCAAACTTCTCTCATGCGCTCTATCAATGTCCTTAGCCGTTATGCTCAACTTCAATAGATCTACACCTTGTGGACCAAACCTAACATTTACTTACCTGTGAAATAAATAGTACAATACTACACATACTACATCATTTGATGAATAGAAATAAAAATTACAAAGAGCCATAAAATATTACCTGTAGAAGAATCCGTAAACTGGCAGGGCTTCGCTGCTTTTGTTCGCCTTCGCTCTTAGCTCTCTCTTCTTTTTTCTGTTATTTTTGTGAATTTTATGAATTTTTTGGAGGTTGGGAGGGGGTTTTATAGCGAGACAGTAAAAAATCACTCTCTGGGAGGACGATTTTTTGATAAAATGGGACAATTTGCAGGCAGTCCCCTGGCTGCCCAAAAATCGCCCTCTAGGAGGGTGGCAAGGAGGCCGCCTGTAAAATGGTCAGCCCCGCAGGCGGCCCCCTTGCTGCCCTTCTAGAGGGCGGTTTTTCGGAGCCTAGAGGGCCGCTTGCAAAAGTGCTGACGGCAGTCAGCCGCCCGGCCTATGGCCGTGAGCCACGTCATCAAATCGCTCTCTGGGAAAGCAATTTTATAAAAAACACCCTCCCAAATAGCGTTAGAAGTATATTTTTATAAATTTTTGATACGAAAATATATTTTTTAAATAATTTATTAAAAAAATATAAAAATAAAAAAATTCGCAATATTGCCATGTAGGCATGTAGCCCAATCCACAACCGGCTACTTGCGAATTTTTTTTATTTTTATATTTATTTAATAAAATATTTACAAAACTATACCTTCATTTCAAACATTTACAAAAATATACTCTTGCCGCCCTCTGGAAGGGCGATTTTTAAAAATCGCCCTCCCGGAGGGCGATTTAATGACGTGGCTGACGACCGTTCGCCGCGCGGCCAACGGCCGTCAGCCAATTTGCAGGCGGCCCCCCGGCTACCTAAAAACCGCCCTCTCAGAGGGCGGTTTTTAGGTAGCCGGGGGGCCGGCGCGGGCACGGGCGAGGGCGTGGGGCGCGGGGGCGGGTGCAGGCGAGGGGCGCGGGCCAGGCGAGGGGCGTGGGCGCGGGCGATGGCAAGGGCGAGGGCGAGGGGCGCGGGGGCGGGCGAGGGCGCCGGCGCGGGCACGGGCGAGGGGCGTGGGTGAGGGCGAGGGCGAGGGGCGCGGGGGCGGGCATGGGCGCGGGCGAGGGGGCCGCCTGTAAAATGTTTGGCCCCGGGGATTTTTGCAGGCGGCCCCTTGCCGCCCTCTCCGAGGGCGGTTTTTAGGTAGCCCGGGCATTGCTTGCAAATTGGCTGACGGCCGTTGGCCGGGCGGCGAACGGCCGTCAGCCACGTCATTAAATCGCCCTCTGGAAGGGCGATTTATAAAAATCGCCCTTCCAGAGGGCGGCGAGAGTATATTTTTGTAAATGTTTGAAATGAAGGTATAGTTTTATAAATATTTTATTAAATAAATATAAAAATAAAAAAAATTCGCTACTTGCTTCCTGCAGCACCTGTCACATTGATTAGCTGGGCCTAGCTTCGGATGGGCTGGAAATTTACGGTTTTATTCGTAGCCCGGGCGGGGTTTTCCCCCGTCCAAAACGAGCCCCAAAAAAGGAAATCCAGGACTGACCAGCAAGAAGTCAAATCGTGCCTGTGTGCATCGGGACATCCAGAGAAAACACGTACAGTTGTGAAATCGAAACACATTCATCCTTTTTCTAACCATTGACGTAAAAACGTGTTGTATCACACACGTAATATCTTTTATGTAACCCACAGCATTAGAGACATATTGGTACAGAGAGTAGATATCACTGAACGATCACTCGAGAGGCTCGGTAGGTCAGCTAAGCCGTCTTCTAACACTATAAAATCAAGAGAACGGAAATAAGAGGGTTAGAAGGTAAATAAATATAAGATACAAGAAAAAAGTGTTGAAAATATAAGCACATGTAGATTTAATTTATTCCATAAATAAATCAAGATATTAATAGCATAAGTAAACAGAATCATGTAATCTGATCTAAACATGTATATGATAGCAATTAACATGAATAGATCAAACACAGGAGAATAGTGTACGCGTACCTACAGGCCTGTTGTGAGGGCTGTTGTGGAGTAGACACGGGCGCACTCTGTTCTGGAGTAGACACAGGCGCAGCACGTACCGCACGAACGACGCGCGGCACCGGGTGATGACGACAACGCGTAGCGACCGAATGTGAAGGAAGACGAGCCGTGATGGGCGCACAGCGAGCAGTCGCGCGTAGCGCTTTCCAAAAACCTTATTCGCCCTCTTCCAATGCAGGACGTCGAAGGCGAGGGTTCCGGAGGCTTGCTCTCCCAATCCGCCAGTGCACGCCGATGATCGGGACGGAGGAGACGACGAACGACGCCTCAGAACAGAAGAGATGGCAAACCCTAGGTTTTCGCATATGTTGCGTAGAGAGAGCAGCTCGGTATTTATAGAGATATTAGGACGCATGATCAGGACGCCCGCACGATCTCTATCTCGTGACCGAACCGGATAGGCTGCGCGTATCCTATCCGGACTCTAAATTATCCCGCGAGTTCAAAACAAACTCCAGATAAGTTATTAAGATTTACAGCAAAACAAAAACTGCAAAAAGAAGCTGCATCTACGCAAGCATGAGAAGCCAATTTTGACGGACCATTCACGCGCATATCGTGTACGCGCGCTGCCTGGCCTGGCGTGGCGTGGTGTGGCGTGGCGAGACGAGCGAGCGCGTGTGTTCCTCCAGTTCTCTCTACTATGCATGTCTCAAGTGGCTAGGAGAGAGCTCACCCTTATAAGGAGGTCTCCCTCTCCTAGAACTAGCAAGATGGTACTAAACTTCTCATGCTACTCCCTATGAGGTGGGCTTTTGAGATTTTTCTAGGAATTATTCTCCACATGGGCCTTAGCCCATTTAGCAATTCCAACAATCCCCCACCAAATCTCAAAGTCCCAAAGAGATTTGGTATTCTATAAAGTACTGTTTATATACCAGTGTTTCGATGGAGACCGGTTAAGGTTGAATATCTATCTAGAGCTCCAAGCTACACTTACTCACAACTTGAACAATGGACTACGCCTTGAATTGTAAGTTTGTGCAAGCAAGGCCGTCACTAACCTACCCCTCGGTTGGAGCTTATAAGTCATACTCTTTTATCTTTCATGAGCTTCCTAGGATATTCACCCAAAATCTCCATAGACCGCAACCAACGGTCGAGCTCATATAGGTGTGTTCTTTCAAGAATGCTCTTTAGAACAACATCTTCGCTATTTAAAACCAACAAAACACATTAAGGCAAAAGCCAACCTGCCTTACAGCTTGTGAGAGTATATGCATCTTCACTTAGAGACAGTTAAAGGTACTCTCCTCCCGTTAACTAATGGCTTGTTCTTCCTAGGTCCTAAGTTACGGGATCGCCGATCACATAGGTTGGGTTACCACTATAGTGTAACTCACATGGGTCTCATTCCCATCTCCCTCGATGCATTATCTATCACATTTCGTGATAGTCCCTTCGTAAAGGGATCTGCCAGGTTGCTAGCTATTTGGACATAATCCAAACTTATAATTCCAGAATTTCTCAATTTTCTGATATACTTTAATCGTATCTTCATATGCCTAGACGATTTCATGTTACCCTTAGAACTATTCACCTTAGCAATGACAGTTTGATTGTCATAGTTCATAAGAATAGTCGGCACTGGTTTTTCAACCACAGGCAAATCCATTAATAGATCACGCAGCTATTGTACCTCAACAGTAGCAGTATCTAATGCCGTAAACTCTGCTTCCACGGTTGATCTTGTCAAAATGGTTTGTTTACACGACCTCCATGAAACAGCACCACCACCTAGTGTAAAAACATATCCACTAGTGGCTTTGATCTCATCAATATCAGAGATCCAGTTAGAATCACTATATCCTTCCAATACCAACGGGTACCCAGTATAGTGAAGTACAAAATTCATAGTACCCTTCAGATAGCGCATAACTCGCTCAAGCGCGCGCCAATGATCATCTCTCGGATTGTAGGTAAACTGGCTCAATTTGCTCACAGCAAAGGAGATGTCTGGCCTAGTTGCACTAGCTAGATACATAAGTGAGCCAATTATCTGGGAGTACTCCAGCTGATTCCTAGTAATTCTTCTGTTTTTGCGAAGCAAAAGACTAGGATCATAAGGAGTTGGAGAAGACTTGCTATCAATATAGCCAAAGCGGCTCAAGACTTTTTCCACATAATGAGATTGCAGAAGTGTAATCCCATCATCACCTCTGATTAGCTTAATGTTTAAGATAACATCAGCTACTCGTTTCAGTAGTAGATAAGACAACAGTTGCTTACAAACTTGCCTTTCAACTAACAGCACAACCTCCAACAAAGAAAAGATAACCTATGAGTGATTTTCTTTTATCCAAATCTTCAGCAAAATCTGAATCCACATAACCAACAAGTCCATCTCTGAAACTCTCAAATTGGAAACAAGCATTAGAAGTACCACGCAAATATCTAAAAGTCCACTGAACTATTTTTCAATACTTTTTGTCAGGATTAGCCATGTATATACTAAAAATATTCAAAGCATATGATAAGTCAGGATGAGAACTCACCATGGCATACATAAGTGAACCAACTGAACTTGAATATGGAACTTTAGACATGTACTCAACATCAATTCTAACTATGGACATAAATCTAAAGATAGTCTAAAATATGTAGCTAAAAGCATCGGACCAACCATTTTTAGCCTTCAATCTCAGAAGTTCAAGCAATGAATGCAACACTGTGAACTTCTTGTCACAACCCTTTGACTCATCGTACAAAAGTTCTTTCAATGCCTTCTGTAACTTCTCGAAATTATCTAAACCTCTTGTAGACCCTAATAGCACTTTTGGTTCCGTGTGTCGCAGCATCTCCTGTAAATCGAAATCATTGTCACCAGAGCCATCAGTATCATCCATCACAACATGATCATCCTTTAAATCAAAATCATTATCACCACATCCATCAGTATGATCCATCATAGCATGATCATTTTCTAAATCGAAATCATTGTCACTAGAGCCAAAGCCATCGGATTCATCTACTATAACACAACGATTACAGTCTATGGAACCTTCATGGCAATCCTCTTGGGGTGCGATGCCTTTAATGCCGGTTCTCTTAGATACATTTCCATCGCCATTATAAGACCAAGTTGTGTAGTTCTTAATAAATTCACGCGTCACCAAGTGCAATTTGATTACATCTAGACAATCTCATACTTTCTGGTTTTTGCAGTCAACAAACGGATATTGGATTTCCTTGATATTCTTACTCATAGCATGCGCCTTGGCAACATCAATGAATTTAGAAACTCCCGCAATGTATGACGTATGAAATCTTGGCATATCGTACATCCATGACCTCGCTATCTACAAATTCAATCAAACTTTTATATACCTTCGTAAAATTCAGTTTGTATATGGTAGAAAAATCGGTGAGAGTATAATTCGTATTGGGAAAAACAACCAAGTTCTCTATGATTCTTACAATATTTTTTTAATATGACAGGGTATATATATATATATATCCTTAACTATTTGCTTCGAAATGTGTCCAAATTAGTGTTTCTCTAAAAAAAATATTAAGACATACTAATGTTTCTCTCTCTTCCAAACAAGATCCAAATCAAACTAACTTAATATACACAAAAATATCAAACTAGCTAAATAATCATCATTGGTGGATGAGTAAACACCATTGCTCTAAGATTACATAAAACATTTGGCCAAATTGAGCTCCAAGTTGCAAATTAAAAATTATAGATCTAGGTCACATATTTAATAAGAACACTATGGATGAATGCAAAATACACCAAATTGAAAACACAAATTTAGAACTAAACTACATAAAGAAGGTAGGAGAACAAGGATCTAACCTTAGATACCAAAATCCACCAAAGATTTCAAGTTGAAAACCTTCCCCCCTATATTTTTGCTTTTGAAGGAGAGAGAAAGCTTGGGCTCAAGTGAACAGGGTAGTCCTTATCAGTACATAAAGAGTTCGGCTAGAATTATATCACTTACCTTGTCGTGCAAGGTAACATGGAGCCAAGTCCTACTCCATACCTAATTGTATTGGGCCAGCCCACCCTCTGTCCGAATGGCCGTATTTGCCTCCCTTGAGGTACTTGCCACCTATGGCCTCCACAGTAGCCCCCTAAGGCCTTCACAGTTGAGGCATAGCTTGTGTCGAGTGCTCGTCCTCCACGGTGAAGAAATTCCCGAGTGCTTTGCTCCTTATTACTCTTTCTCTGAGTGCTTCTCCTCCTGAGTCCCGCTTCATGTCAGCTGGCGACAAGGCTATGAAGGGCTTTATGGAATAGATGAATAGTGTGCACCGAATAGGCGCACCTATTAAGTGTAGCCCCTAAATTTGTGCTCAATTGTGAAAGAATTAAACATAAAATCAAAGATCTTTAATCTTTAAGTCTTTCCCGAGTGATATGTTTCTCAGAAATTTGACTCTTTAGCCAATTATTGACTGGAATTTTGCTCATGGCAACTTAGCTAAGCATGTGAGCCGTGTGTCACTATGGACTCAAGCCCAATGTATGATGAGGTGTACTTGGGAGGTACCTGCATCCCCAATTTTAATGGAGACCAGCTATTGACCCTTATAAGGATATATCATCATTACCTAAAAATAATCAAGATACTTGAATGTATACACCTGGCTGTAGGCATAACATGAAGCGTATTTGATTTTTTAATCGGTCCTGGTAAAATAGCATCTGTATTGAGATTTTAATGCAACTAGCGAGTGGCCCAATAGGGCATGCTATTTAAAAATCATATGTTCAGCCTAGTACTGAATAAGCCAGCCCAAACCGACCTACCCAGTGCAGCCCTATAAAATTTGGAGATTTTGATCATCGCTCAACCTGCCCTCTACTCCGGGGGTGTGCCACCAGATCATAGCAGATTTTGATGCCGAAGTTGTCGCAGAATTCCTTGAATATGCCGCCTGTGAACTGAATGTTGTTATCCATGATGATGCTATTGGGGACACCAGATCTATAGATTATACTCAGTATGAAGTCTTTCGCCCTGGCCGCTGTAATGGTAGCAACGGGTCTAGCCTCAATCAACTTTGTGAACTTGTCGACCGCGATGAAAAGGTGTGTAAACCCACCCGGCGTCTTCTTACATGGCCCGACCATGTCGAGCCCCCAAACCGCAAAGGGCCACAAAATTGGGATAGTCTGCAACTCTTGTGCTAGTAGATCAGTTTACCGACAAAAAATTGGCATCCTTCAGTAGACTAAACAAGTGCTGCAGCATCGCTAACCGTAGTTGGCTAGAAGAATCCTTGCCTGTAAGCCTTTTTGACTAACGTTCTAGATGTGACGTGGTTGCCACAGATACCCAAGTGGATAGATTGCAGAATTTGCTTGCCCTCCTCAGGTGCGACATAGCGCATGAGAACTCAGGATGCGTCTCGGCGATATTGGTCTTCTTCGACTACAATAAAGTTTTTGCTTCGTCGCTTGACTCGCTCAGCTTCATTGCGATCATCAGGGAATTTGTCTTCCAGTAGGAATCGAATGATTGGGGTCCTCTAGTGTTGAAAAATAATGAGCATCTCCATAGGTTCCGGATTTGGTTGCAGCCTCCGACTGCACGGGTTCTTGCTTCTTCTTGACTGGGAGCTCCAGTAGTTGCTTCTTTCCTTGTTTTGGCCAAATAGGTACCCGAACGCTGCGCTAGCGTAGGATTTGGCTGGTGACCCTCATGGAGCATACCCAACTTGGCAAAATTGTGGCCGAATAAGGTACCCAAACCTCGCATTAGCATAGGATTCGGCTAGCGACCCTCATGGGGCATACCTACCCAGTAAAGTCATGGCCAAATAAGGTACCCGAACCTTGCATTTTCATGGGATTCAATTGGCGACCCTCATGGGGTGTACCCTACCTAGCAGATTGGTACCTGAGCCCCGACTGATGCCGAAGGTCGGCTGTTGTCGGCCCCGGGTTTTTAGGATCTGAACCTTCCATGCATAGAGTACCAAATCCCTGGATCAGTAGTTTGGCACTTACATGACATCACTGGTACCATTGCAACTTGTGGAATAGAGTCTTACAATACTTGTTCATTACAAAAAGGGGTTGCCCACGAAGGGACCCAAATAGCCAAATGTCTCTCGGTAAACTAGCAAAAGGCGCAGAGCGCGATAGTGGAAACATAATTGGCGGTGGCCTGCATTAGTCCACAGGCACTCGACTAGCAACTTGGGCCTATGGTGCCTCCTTTGGTGCCTTCTCCTCCTCCAGGTTGTGCTCGTACAGTTCTCCCTCGGTATCTAGTTCTAAAAAAGGGAGATTAAGCAACGGTAAGTACATAGAGTACTCGCAAGCCACCACTTCAACATGAATTTATGCTCGTAAGGTTCAAGGGAGGCAAGGGTTTAGTTGCGCAAAGCCAATTTCGTAGAAATATTTCACAAACCTATACCTAGCTATTTTACTAAAATATACTCTCCATTAGTTGGATAATTTAACCTATCATGAAGGCTGTGTCCACCTTGCCAAGTCACACCCGGTTTGGCTTACCCTCATGCCCGATGTTCGTTTCCATTTCCACATTCCACCCACATTCCTAACCCAAGTTTTAGAAAATTCTGAGTCTAGTCAAGACTAGTACAAGTCCCGGTGCTTCTTTAACCGCGAGCATGGCTATTTGAATAGTTTAGTTTTACTCACACTGCAGTGGATGTACGCTTTACCCACAATCCGTGGCACACCCAATACATGAGACTTGCCACGGCCTAGCTTTTTGGATCTTCTAGCATTGCGGTACCCACTCCAGAGACTATGTGTCCTCATGCACCCCTGGCACTCCAATCTCGCCTTGCTAGTGGTGTGAGGAGTCTTGGACCCAGGGATATCAAGGAAAGGGAAGCAACATTCATTTTATTCGACATGTCATTTAACCCACATTCTATCCTCCTCTGTCTTCATCACAACACAACACCGCGATTAGAACCGGCCATGACTAGGGAACCGCCCCACTAGAATACCCTAATTCGCTAGGTCTATGCTCATACAAGAATTGCGGTCGTACTCAAGTTGTTTCCTGCCTATTTTCTTGACTCAGTCCTTAACTGACCATGGTCGGCGCTAGCCTTTACCAGGAACCACCCATATCAACCCATGCTGCCCCGATCAAAAATGGTTTTGTCCCTTAGTTTTGGTTTTCGCAATCAGTTTCCGTGTGTCTCGCGAGCAGCAATTCATATCTCCGCTCACATAAAATGACATCCGTTCCCTACCCAGAACGATCATCCCCATTGTGACCATTATCATATGTCAAAGAGAAATCTAATTTGCATTGGCATCAAGGCATCAACTCAATAACGGCTTTAAACGGAATTTAGGAACGGAATTTAACATAGCATGCACCTTATTTGTAAATAAAAACAATTTCGCATTAGGAACAATATAATCAAGGAAGGAGACATGGTGACTTGCCTTGCTCGGCTATAGCAACTTCCTCCTCTGCGTCCAGGGGCTCGTCGTCGCAAACGTAGCCTAGTCGAAACGAGCGAAAAGTCAAACTCGCGTCCAAACACAAATAAAGAAGGAATAAATATAAAGAAAAATAGGAAAAATACCAAACTAGTGCCATTAGGTAGATCTTGATTTTAGATAAATTTTGGTGAAAGTTTCACTCGATTTGGACTTAGAATGAAGGAGATATGGGCTTTCAGAGTTTCAAATTTGAATTAAATCAAATTAATTGCAAAAAGCTACTGTTGGGCTATTTCATTTATTGAATTTATTATTTTTTCTCAAAAAGGTACTTGGGGCCCACAAGTCAGGAGCCTACGAGACCCAAAGTAGTACCCTATGAGTCAGTGACATGTGGGGCTAGGGCTGGTTAAAGAGGGGGATTAACCCTCCCATGCCACTAGGGGCCCACATGTCAGTGGCCCAGTAGGTGATTGGGCCCGCAACCACATATTTTTGCTAATGACCAGGGCCCACCTGTCAGAGAGTAATTAGGGGGTTAAAACATTTCTTAATCAGAGAAAAAAGGGGCAGGCCCACATGTCAGCATCGAGGAGGGGATTAATATTCCCCTCTCCGTCGTCTTCCTCGCCCCGCTCTGCTCGACGCGGCAGAGAGGGCTCCGAGCAGCGGCGTGGGGCGCCGGCAATGGCCTGGAGCGGGTGAGGGAGGGCGGAGGGAGAGGCACCAGGTGGCAGCGCCGATAGAAGGGGGCGAGGCTCACTAGCGCACACTGGGAGGCGGCGCACCGAGCGGGGGAGATCGGGGCGATTCGGCAGCGGTGAGTGTCGTCAACGACGTTCCCTCGCTCGGGGGCTAAAGGTGGTGTGGGGAGAGGGGAAACTGGGGGGGGTTCTGTGATGTGGGGGGGGGGGGGAATTGAATGGGGGTCTCCTCTTTTTGTAGATGCGATGGCGGTAATGGAGCGGAGGCAGGCGGCGGTACGTGCACGTGGCTAGGGTGGACAGAGCGCATGCGCACAGGTAGGGGGGTGGTGAGGATGCGCGTGGGTGGCGGAACTGTGCTTGGCAGCGAGTGGAGCATAGGGGGTACGGGGTGGGCTTCGGACCGGTGGTCCGAAGCTGGAGGCGGTGGGGCGACAGCTTGTGCCCCTCCTTCGGTCTGAGGACGGCCATGAGGCGTAGCGGCGGCAGGCGGTGGTGTAGGGACCGTAGCGTCTAGCTGCGCATGGGGGAAGGCATAGGGGTGGCGAGGGGTGTGGGTGGTGGTACCACGGTGAGGCTCCGCTAGCAGGACGGTTGGGGAGAGGACGCACGTGGGCGGCGGCGCAGACAGCGGCAGGCGGGGTGGTCCTCGGTCCGGCAGGCATCGCGCAAAGTTGATACGGCCCGGGTCCGAGCGGGGGCTCGCTGTGGCGGCTAGGTCAGAGCGGGAGAGAGAGAGAGAGAGAGAGAGAGAGAGAGAGAGAGAGAGAGAGAGAGAGAAGGAGGCGGGTGTGGGGAAGGGGACGGCCGCGCGGTCGTCTGTAGGGCGCTTCACCGGCCGACAGGTGGTACCGGGTGTAGTGGATGTGGAGTGGGCGCGCGCGTGCGGTGTGGGGTGGGCGCCTGGCAGGCGGGGCCCGGCTGTCGGGGTGGCTGGGTGGGCCGCTCGGCTCAGCAGCAAGGGAGGGGAGAGAGTAAGAGTAGGGGGCTAGGCCAAGGGGAGATGGATCGGCCCATTGGGGGAGATAGGGAGGGGGTTTAGTTTTCCTTTTTCTCTTTCTTTTTTTTTCTGTTTTTCTTTTGAAGAAAGAGAGGGAAAGGCTAGCCAATTTTGCATAAATGTTTTTATACACAAATATTTTTAGGATTTTTAGGTTTAATAAATCACCCTAGTGTGAGTCTTTCGACGAAATAAACTTGTATTTAACTTTTGGCACTAGTATAAACAAAATTAAACTCCAGAAAATCCAGCATGACGCAACTTTCGAAAAAGTTTTTGTCGGTTCCGGATTTTGGTTCCTGATTCTGAATTTTTGAGGATGTTACAGCTATCGGCCCGCATGGGGCGTACCAAGTTAAAGGTGACATCCGAGTCCCGACTGGCGAGAGTACTCAGCTAGTGGTCCTCATGGAGCATTTCGAGTGATTCTTGAAACGCCACACTCTAAGCATATCTTGGCAGACTGGTCCAGTCCTATAGCGTAGGAGATAATCTCGTAGCGATGAGTTCCTGTTACGCGTGTCTGGAACTGGGCACACATTATAAACATATTGGATGGGAAGCATCAGATGTAGAGAAGAATCACCTGAAGAAAATTTATGTATTTTGCAATATATGTAAATATTTGCTCCTCCTCTTATTAATTTTAATTTCCCCGAGTAGTTGATTCCTTACGTTTAAACACTTTGCCCGACTAGTCATAGCCCCTGAGCGCCGGGGGTCGGCTCATGGCTCTTTCCCAGATACGCGTTTTGGGTGACTTGAGTTTGTATTTCATGGAGCAAAGCTTCACGGATCGAAATTTATGCTACTCAAGTACTTTTGCAACCATTAAGAGCGAAATCAGAAAGTGCAGTGTGCGCACCTATTAGGTGTAAGCGGCTGTGGCATTGGCGAGGCCGAGTAAGGAATTAACGATCTTATCCCCTTAGATCTGATCCCGACTGGCACTAAGTTGTATCCGAATAGAACCATAGGAAAGTGAGTTGCCTCCGGCCCGATAGATTATATAAAGGAGAAAATATTTATTAGAAAGCGACTTAGCTGTTCAGTATTCCACGAATTAGGAACTAGGGTGCCATCCTTGCGTTTGAGCTTTTGAGCCCCCGAGCTTGTCACATGTCCTTTTGATAATCTTTGGTTCTGGGAGGTTGTGGACGACTGCACTCGACTGCAACAACGAGGTCTTCAGACTTCCATTTACGGTCCCTTGTTCTTGATGGTCTTGCATCATTTGACTCACGTCAGACTCTATCGAGGCTTGTTTTCCTGCGCCTCGGCGACACCGTCGGCCAAGGCAGTGTACTTGTTGGCTATTTCGAAGCGAGCTTTGACTGTAGTCGGTGTCTTCCGAGTGAACTTGGCAATGAACGGTGTGTTTTTTGACTCCCTTGAGGAAGGCGGTGATGACCATTGTAGAGGACACGGGCCCCGGGTACCTCATAAGAAGCATTTGGGTCACTCGGACAGAGGATGGGTCTAACCTTGTAATTAGGGATACAATAGGACTCGACATAAAAACCTTGTACGACAAGGAAAGGATATAGTCCTAGTTGGGTACGTTGTATTCCTAGAAGGAAATCCCTTGGTCAGAGTCCGACTAGGATTCCTACACTGTAACCCTGTCCCCCAGTATATAAGGGGAGGCAGGGCGCCCCTTGAGGGCAGAAGAACAATCTCACTAGAGAAATCTCAAAGGCAATACACCACAACTGGATTAGGGTATTACCTCATCTCGAGGGCCTGAACCAGTATAAATTATTCCGTGTTCCTTTGCAGTCCATCAAGCTTAGGTCTCATGAGTAGCCCCATATTCTTATTGCCGGTGTAAAACATCAACAGTTGACACGCCAGGTAGGGACTTTGTCGAGATCATCTTCATCAGGCCTGATAAATCCAATCAAGATAGTCGACGGCATCAACTTCCTCCCCGGGGAAACAATCACCTTCGGGAGCCTCGACTTCGTCGCTGACAAAGTCGGCAACCTCACCCTGTCCGACTCGGATCCAATCCGATCGGCCAGGAACCAAGCCGACTCCGCGCTGGTCGGCCCAAGTAATGCTACATCAATCCTCGTCGACACGCTGCGGTAATCTTCAACATGCCTGGGTCTCGCGACAACTCTTTCTTTTGGTGTTCGACTTGGACTCGGCCTCGAGCCGGCTGAGATCGGGCTAAGGAAGGAAGAGATCGTCAATCTCCCGTTTGGACTCGGCGACACCGCGGATATCTTCAATCAACATCTAATGCAGCAAACTCAATCCCCTAGAGCTCGACTCGGATACGGCCCAGAGCCGCTCAAGTTCGGATCTAGGGAGGTCGGAGTCGTAATCATCCCTATTAACTACTCTGATTCCGACTCTAAGTCGAACAGCAGTTTGGCAAGCTTCTCCCCACCATGTGAAGTCTTCATGGCGTCCAAGGGCTCGACTCCCACTCAAGAGGCACGCCGACTACGCAACCAACAAGAGGAGGAGGCCTGCCAACTACAAGAACAATGGGAGGAAGACGCAAGACGCCTGCACACCAAGCACGATGCCCGCAACGACGATCTACGCAAGGCTGGGCGAACTGCTCAATAGCAAATCCTCCAAACCTGGATCGGCGACCACGACGTTTTTGTAACTCCTCAGTAGAATGTTGTGGCCGCTGCAACTCTGCTAGATACATTGTAATTTGGGCCTGATCACCAGGCCACCCCGACGATAGCAAGGATTAAAGCCATGATCACCGCTGCTGCATGCCAGCAGCATCAATAGTTGGGTGACACTCTCATACTGACCAACAGGTCGTCTTCTCCAACGGCGGTATCATCTGCCTCGACACGACACCGAGTGGCTGGCTCCAGTCAGCTGCACATGGAGTCGCGCCAGACGTCACTCGGTAACCCCAACAACGACTGGTGGTGTTGTCAGAACGACCGTCGAGACAACCAAGATCTCCGAGGCCGACTACGACATGATCTCCGGCAAGACATCAATGCACGGCACCGCAAACGCGAGGACGATGAGAGTCACCGACTGGAAGATGAGAATGAGCCCTTCGGCCTTCACCACGAGCGGTTTCACTACCGTAGTTGGAGTCGGAGTCCTCATGAAGATGAAGGAGTACCAGCCTTCACCTATGAGCTGTAACAAGTCGACTGGCCGTCAGGCTTCAAGCCAACTGGAATTGAGAAATGCGATGGGAAGACCAACCTTGAGTCCTGGCTCATAGTTTACACTCTAGCGATCCGAGCGGCTGGAGGAGATTACAAGGCCATGGCTAATTACCTCCCAGTTGCTCTAGCTGACTCAGCGAGGACATGGCTAATAGGACTCCCAAAAAGGTCAATCAGCTCCTGGGGAGAACTACGGGAACGCTTCATCGCCAACTTCTAGGGAACCTACGAGAGGCCATCTTCTGAGCATGATCTCTATCAGTTGCACCAAAGGAAGAACAAGTCTCTTCATGAGTTCATCAAGAGGTTCTCTGAGAAGCGAAATTCAATCCCAAAGATCAAGGACGTGGTCATCATCTCCGCCTTTTGAAAAGGAGTCAAGGACACCCCGTTCATCACTAAGTTCACTTGGAAGCCTCCAAGTTCTATCAAAGCTCTATTCGACATGGCAAATAAATACGTCGACTCGGCCAACATTGTTGCTAAGGCCCTCGATGACAAAAAGGCACCCCGACAGAAAGAGCAGAAGGACACCGATGACGCGGCCCTGACTAAGGCTGGAAACCGCAAACGCAAGTCGAACGACTTCATTTTGGCAGTCAGTTATAACCGTCATCGACCTCCTAGAACTGAAGATTATCAGAACGACAAGTGACATGCTCGGGGGCTCAAAAGCTCAAATGCAAGGATGGCATCCCCACTCTCAACTCGTGCAATACCGAACAGCTAAATCGCTTTCTGATAAATATTTCCTCCTTTATATGATATTCTTATCTAAATGGGCCAGGAGGCAACTCACTTCCCTATGGTTTGACTCAGATAAGGCTTAGCGCCAGTCGAGATTGGATCTAGGGGGATGAGATCATCAATTCCTCACTCGGCCTTGCCAATACCGCAGCCGCTTACACCTAATAGTGTACATACTATGCATTTTTTGTTTTTTCTCTTAATGATTGCAAAAGTACTCGAGTAGTATAAATTCCGATCCGTGAAGCTTGGCTCCATGAAAGACGAACTCAAGTCACCCAAAACGCGTGTCTAGGAAAGAGCCATGAGCCGACTCCCGACGCTAGGGGGCTATGACTAGTTGGGCAGAGTGTTTAAACGTAAGGGGTCAACTACTCGGGGAAATTAATATCAATAAGAGGAATAATGATACGAGGGTGCGCCCAACCTTCACGGCGTAGAATTGAAGATATTCGTGAAACCTGACGAGTCTTGTGCAACAACCTGCAGCATAGAGTTCGCCCAACCTCATGTTGTCCACTCAACCAAGTCAAGCGGATTACAATCCTCGCTGCAATCACAAAGAGCTTGCAAGAACAACGGGAAGGAATGCACAATCTCAGAGATGATTCAGCCTGTGGCTAGAATTCTCAAGAAAATGCATATAGCATATTGTATTGGTTCTTAAAACAAAAGTAATATCTTAACAGATGAGAATACTCCTAATATATAGGAGAGATAGAATCTGGATGTTTTACATGGCTCAAGGCCAGTTATGTTGCATAACACCCTAATTAAAGCAAATAAAGCTATTGGCAGTTTCTGGTCACCACATTAATTTGTTGATAACTCAGCGCTTGGATTGAATTCAAGGATGGGGCCAGATCCATTGGAAAGCTTACTCATAAGCTTTCCAAGCTGTGGTTGAACACATTTATTGGATTTAAGATGCAATTTCTATGAACATTTTATTCCCAGCTGCTCACTGGAAACCGAAATGGCCTTCATGGCATTCATTGCTTGATTGATGGCTGTTGATGACTTAGTGCTGCTCCTTTTGAGATTCTCCATTGTATTCATACCTAAGAACAATTAAATTATAGGCATTAGGTAGCAGCTGATTCTCATGTGTAATGCTATTCTTACTTAGGAGCGAGTTCACCTGTTGATTTATTTGCTTTACACGAGCGCGGGTTATTGCTCCTTCAAAATGATTTATAATATCTTGATCAATAGGGAAAGGAACTGACGATGATGCTAGACTGCCCGTATCATCCTCCCCTTCTTGAAAAGGAGTCGTCCTCGACTCTGTTTCTTTTGGTCCAAAGAATGGTGACAAATCTGCAACATTGAAAGTAGTACTCACATTGTAGTCATCTCCAGGAAGCTCAATCTTGTATGCATTGTCGTTTATCTTCTCTAACACTTTGAATGGACCATCAGCACGTGGCATAAGCTTGGACTTGCGCTTCTTCGGAAAACGCTCTTTGCGTAGATGCACCCAAACCAGATCACCTGATTTGAAAAGCATTTTCTTACGTCCTTTATTTGCCTTTTGAGCGAAATACTGTGCCTTCTTCTCTATAGCTTCCTTGGTCTTCAGATGCAAAGCTTTCACAAATTCAGCGCGCTTTGCCGCCTCCATGTTTGCTCTTTCTTGGACAGGAAGTGGCAGCAAATCAAGCGGTGTGAGTGGCTTAAAACCGTACACCACTTCAAACGGGCACAATTGTGTTGTTGAGTGAACAGCTCTATTGTATGTAAATTCAACATGTGGAAGGCAGTCCTCCCATTCCTTCAAGTTCTTCTTGATCATTGTTCGCAGCAACATGGAGAGTGTACGGTTTACCACCTCTGTTTGACCATCAGTTTGTGGGTGACAAGTTGTTGAAAACAACAATTTTGTTCCAAGCTTGGCCCACAATGTCTTCCAAAAGTAACTCATAAACTTCACATCACGATCTGAAACAATGGTTCTAGGCGCCCATGCAATCTCAAAATTTCCTTGAAAAACAAATCAGCAATATGTGAAGCATCGTCGGTCTTGTGGCAAGGAATAAAGTGTGCCATTTTAGAAAACCTATCCACTGTTACCAATATTGAATCTCTCCCCCTCTTTGTCCTAGGCAATCCTACAATAAAATCCATGCTAATATCCTCCCAAGGTACACTAGGAACAGGAAGTGGAGTATACAAGCCATATGGATTAAGTTTGGACTTAGCTTTTTGGCATGTGGCACATCGCTGCACAAATCGTTGAATATCTCGTCGCATCTTTGACCAATAAAAATTATTGGACAGCATGGCCAAAGTCTTTTCTCTCCCAAAATGTCCCATCAAACCACCGCCATGTGATTCCTGTAACAACAGCAAACGCATGGATGAATCTGAAACGCATAGCTTGTTAGCATGGAACAAGAACCCGTCATGAACATGAAAGTTTTTCCAGCCTTTTCCATCTTTACATTTAGAGTATGGCTCAGTAAATTCTTTATCTACAACATACAAATCTTTCAAACTTTCCACACCTGGAATTTGAATATCAAGTTGAGATAAAAGAACGATCCTGCGGGATAAGGCATCAGCAATAATATTTTCTTTACCTTTCTTGTGCTTCACAATATACGGAAAAGATTCAATAAACTCCATCCATTTGGCATGTCTGCGGTTCAGTTTAGCTTGCCCTCTTAAGTATTTCAAAGCTTCATGATCAGAATGAATGATAAATTCTTTGGGCAAAAGATAATGTTGCCATGTTTCCAGAACACGAACCAAAGCATACAATTCTTTTTCATAAACAGAATAATTCAATTGAGCACCACCAAGTTTCTCACTAAAGTATGCTACTGGTTTTCCCTCTTGCATCAAAACACCACCAATGCCCAAACCACTAGCATCACATTCAATTTCAAATAGTTTGTCAAAATTAGGTAAATTAAGTAAAGGTGCTTCAGTTAGATATTTCTTAAGTTCTTGAAATGCCTTTTCTCGTGGCTTACCCCAAACAAAGTCAATACCTTTCTTGGTGAGCTCGTTTAAAGGAGCAGCGATGGTACTGAAATTCTTCACAAAGCGTCGATAAAACCCAGCCAGCCCATGAAAGCTCCTTACTTGACCAACATTGACAGGTGTAGGCCAATTCTTGATTGCTTCAACTTTGGATTCATCCACTTCTACTCCCTGTGCAGAAACAACAAAACCCAAAAACACAACCTTGTTTGTGCAAAATGTGCACTTCTCCATGTTAGCATACAATTTTTCAATTCGAAGTACTTGCAGCACTTGTTTGATATGCTCAACATGCTCTTCCATAGTATGACTGTATATGAGAATGTCATCAAAATATACCACAACAAATTTTCCAATGAAAGCCCTCAAAACATGATTCATTACTCTCATGAATGTGCTATGTGCATTAGTTAAACCAAAAGGCATGACTAACCACTCATACAAACCAAATTTTGTTTTGAAAGCAGTTTTCCATTCATCTCCCTCTTTCATTCTGATTTGATGATACCCACTACGCAAATCAATTTTAGAGAAAATAACAGCACCACTCAATTCATCGAGCATATCATCCAACCTAGGAATAGGATGACGATATCTAATAGTGATATTGTTAATTGCTCTGCAATCTACACACATGCGCCATGTACCATCTTTCTTAGGAACTAAAATAACAGGGACAACACAAGGGCTAAGGCTTTCACGTACATACCCTTTGTCAAGAAGCGCTTGTATCTGTCGATCAATTTCCTTTGTTTCTTCTGGATTGGTACGGTACGGTGGTCGATTTGGAAGGGAAGCTCCTGGGATTAAGTTGATTTGGTGTTCAATGCCGCAAAGTGGTGGAAGACCAGTAGGTTTCTCTTCTGGAAAAACATCATCAAACTCCTGCAAAATATTTGTGACAGCACTTGGAAGAGATGAGATGCCATTAGTAGAAAGCAACACGTCTTTGTACACAAGAACAAAATGCACATAATGTAAGTTCTCATGCACTTCTCTCAGTTCTAATTTAGTGGCTAACATAACTAATCTTTGTTTCTCACCCTTTTTATTCCCATTCTCATTTTGTTTGTGACATTCATTGGGTTTCTCAATTTTGTTGTTCTCCTACTCTCTAACATTTCTAGCATTTACCTCATTCTTTTGCATTGTATCAGCATAAATTTGAATAGGAGACATTGGTCAAAGGACAATTTCTTTATTGTTCCACCTGAATGAGTACTGATTGGTGTGGCCATCATGTTGAACTACACGATCAAATTGCCATGGTCGACCGAGCAGCAAATGACACACCGTCATTGGAACAACATCACACTCTACCGTATCACAATACTCACCAATTTTGAAAGACACCTTCACCATATGTTGAATCTTCACTTCTCCACAATCATTCAACCATTGCACATGGTATGGATGTGGATGTCGCAGCTGCTTCAATCCAAGTTTTTCACACATTCCTTTGCTTGCTAAATTATGACAGCTTCCACCATCGATGATTACCTTACACACACGATCATTTACCTTTTCCTTCGTGTGAAAAAGACTGCAGTGCTGTTCATTATCTTGCTTTAGTTGTACACTCAATACTTTCTTTGTAACAATGAGGGATTCACCAATCTCAAAAATCATAGAAAGTCATATCATTTTCCTCCTCACCAAACTCAGCAGTAGGATCATCCTCTCCTTCACTTGCAGATTCATATTCACCTCCCTCGGTTATAAGCATTGTGCGGTTGTTTGGGCACTCCCTTGAGATATGTCCACGCCCCAAACACTTGAAACATTGAACAGCACTACTCTTTGCTATAGAGCCCATGGAAGAAGAAGAACTAACCGCTGGACTTTGTTTCGCATTTTGGTTAGATTGCTCCTTTCCACTTCGAGCTGCATTTGGACTAGAAAAAGCACTTGCACTAGAACTGTTAGCTCGAAAAGAATTGAACCAGGAGGTGCGTTTACCTGCTGTTGGTTGTGAATTGTTTTGAGCTGAACGGGAAACAAATAAAGGATTCTTTGTTATCTTGGAGTCTTGCTGCACTTGTCTTTCAGCTTTGGTTGCTTGATGCACTAATTCCACCACATTATTGTATGGCTGAAATTCAGTGATGCACTTGATAGGATAGTTCAAACCAGCAAGAAAACGTGCCATGGTTTGCTCTTCATGTTCATACACATTGGCACGAATCATGGCCATCTCCATCTCCTTGTAGTACTCATCCACCGTGCGATTTCCTTGTTTCAATACCTGCAATTTATCAAATAGATCACGTTTGTAATGACGAGGAACAAACCTTGCTCTCATCTCAACCTTCATTTCAGCCCACGAAGCTACAGGAGGCTTGTCATGATCCTCTCTTTGATTCTGAATTTGTTCCCACCAAATCAGTGTATATTCTTCAAATTCAAGCAAGGCCATTGCAAGTTTCTTTTCTTCGGTGTAGTTGTGCATCCGAAAAATTTTGTCAACTTTTAGTTCCCAAGTCAGGTAGTCTTCAGGATTATTTGTACCTGCAAATTTAGGCATAGAAAACTTAAGTTTACCAAACCTTTGTTCATCAGGACGATTGTTGTTGTTGCGGTTATGACATTGATTGGCTTCATTGCACGGCGGTATATTAACATGAATTGGCTCATATGCAGCTCCTCCACGTCCCATGCCACGTCCATGACCCCTTCCATTGTTATGATCATCACCACCTCTGGCAGGCCTAGGAGGTTGATTATTAGTAGCACGAGCCCTTCAAGTAGCGGCTTCCACATCAGTCTCATCTACAACAGGACCTTGTTCATCTTGTGGTCGTAGTTGCCATACAATGTCAGCAACTATGTTAGTGTGGAGTACGTTCAGTTGTTGATTCGCTTCAATCTGAAGATCTTGAATGGAGTTATGCAGTTCTTCTCTCAACTGCTCATTTCTAGCAGTGATCTCTCGTCGTAGTGTGTCTCTCAATGCACAATATTCAGTCCAGTTGACTGGGGCATCAGAAGCACGTCGATCAGTCTCTGAATTTTCTCCTTGACCTGACATTGTTAGTTGTGCAAACAGCAAGAGAGAAAAATATATATGTATATATAATGTATGAGCAGTACTCTCAATCTCACTTATCCTTACCACCGAAGTTCTTACTTGCTCTTTGTTGATTGATAGAGGAGTTCACACTTTAGTAGTGAGGCAAAAACAACATGAGGTTAAGCGAACTCACAGCTGAGATCAAAGCCTACAACGATTTTATTTGTGGAGCTTGGCAGGAAAAATATTAATCTTACACAATCTGAATTCTCGATGTAGTCTCGCTAAGTAGTTATCCACATGAGAATGCAAAATCTAGTTGCTGAACACAAGGTTGGAAAGGTGAACAAAGCAACTCACACACAATGATAATGGAACCAAATGCAATCAAAGGGGTGAGCTAGCAGAAGATATGAGTGATAATACAAATAGCTCAATTGCAATGGTTATGGAAAGACGCTAGTTGATTGAAATGATTACAAAATAGGGCACAAGATTGCACAAACAGAACGATTCTCCCAATATTGCAAATATTTTCAACAACACTTTTCTTTTTTTTTGTTTTTTTTATAGCAAGCAGCCACTTTAGTTTTTTTTTACTATTTTTAACAATGATTCATAGCTTTCTTTTCTATTGCAACTGAGAGAACAAGATCACCAAGTGCAGCCTTATGTAACAGATTAGCTAGTCTTTATGGGATCAAAGTATTCGCAAAGGAAAGATTGGCTATCAAAAACAAAAAATTCAGGTTTTTTTTTGTATAACAGTAGCAACATCCTACCCAAAATTTGTAAACTAAATTAGAGGAAATGTTCACAGCAAATTGGTAAAAATTTTATGACCCTTCCAACAAGGATGAGAAAACAATTATCTGAGTTTGCATGTGGGAAATATAACTAAAACATTGAACTGAACATAGGAGATCAAAACAAGTAACGCGAAAGAAAAACATGAACTGTTCAGCAACAAGAACACAATCTCTTGGATTAAAACTTAACAAAACGCACGAAAACAACAGATCGTAAACTAAGGTTCAATATTTTTGTGAGGCAATTTTTGGATAGGAAGAAACTGAAGCTACAACTAGGGATAAAGATTCTACCGTGACAACCGAGGCTCTGATACCAAATGATACGAGAGTGCGCCCAACCTTCACGGCGTAGAATTGAAGATATTCGTGAAACCTGACGAGTCTTGTGCGGCCAACCGTTGCATGTGCAACAACCTGCAGTACAGAGTTCGCCCAACCTCACATTGTCCACTCAACCAAGTCAAGCGGATTACAATCCTCGCTGCAATCACAAAGAGCTTGCAAGAACAACGGGAAGGAATGCACAATCTCAGAGATGATTCAGCCTGTGGTTAGAATACTCAAGAAATGCATATAGCATATTGTATTGGTTCTTAAAACAAAAGTAATATCTTAACAGATGATAATACTCCTAATATATAGGAGAGATAGAATCTGGATGTTTTACATGGCTCAAGGCTAGTTATGTTGCATAACACCCTAATTAAAGCAAATAAAGCTATTGGCAGTTTCTGGTCGCCACATTAATTTGTTGATAACTCAGCGCTTGGATTGAATTCAGGGATGGGGCCGGATCCATTGGAAAGCTTACTCATAAGCTTTCCAAGCTGTGGTTGAACACATTTATTAGATTTAAGATGCAATTTCTATGAACATTTTATTCCCAGCTACTCACTGGAAGCCGAAATGGCCTTCATGGCATTCATTGCTTGATTGATGGCTGTTGATGACTTGGTGCTGCTCCTTTTGAGATTCTCCATTGTATTCATACCTGAGAACAATTAAATTATAGGCATTAGGTAGCAGCTGATTCTCATGTGTAATGCTATTCTTACTTAGGAGCGAGTTCACCTGTTGATTTATTTGCTTTGCACGAGCGCGGGTTATTGCTCCTTCAAAATGATTTGTAATATCTTGATTAATAGGGAAAGGAACTGACGATGATGCTAGACTACCCGTATCAAATAACACATATTTACATACATTGTAAAATGTTTAGATTTTCTTCGGGTGATTGTTTTCTTCATCAGATGCTACTTATTCGATATGTTTATAATGCAAGGCCCAGTTCTGGATATGCGTAATAGAAACTCATGGCTACGAGCCTATCTCCTACGCTCGGGGGCTGGACCAGTCTACCATGATACACTTGGAGCGCGACGCTTCAAGAATCACTTGGAATGCTCCACGATGGCTATTGTCCGAGCACTCGCGCCAGTCAGGACTCAAATGTCACCTTTACTTTGGTACGCTCCATGTGGGCTAATAACCGATCTCCGGCGCCAGTCGGGGCTTGGGTACCACACTGCTGGGTAAGGTACACCCCATGAGGGTTGCTAGCTGAATCCTATGCTATTGCTAGGTTTAGGTAACTTATTTGGCCACAACTCTATTGGGTAGGGTACGCCCCATGAGGGTTGCCAGCTAAATTCTATGCTAATGCGAGGATCGGGTACCTTATTCGGCTACAACTCTATTGGGTAGGGTACATCCTATGAGGGTCGCCAGCTGAATCCTATGCTAATATGAGTTTCGGGTATCTTATTCGGCTACAATTTTGCCAGGTTGTGTATGCCCTAGAGGGTCACCAGCCGAATCCTGCGCTAGCGCAGCGTTTGGGTACCTATTTAGCCAAAACAAGGAAACAAGCCACTACTGGAGCTTTATCAAAACCAAAACCTACGAAGGTGCTCATTATTTTTTAAGACTGGAAGACCCCAATCATTCGATTCCTACTAGAAGATGAACTTCCTAAAGATTGCAACAAAGGTGAGTAAATCAAGCGACGAAGCAAAACCTTTATCGTAGTCTGAGAAGAACTATATCATCAAAGCGCATCCGGAGTTGTCATGTACTGCGTCACACCCGAGGAGGGCAAGCAGATCCTGCAATATATCCACTCGGGTATCTGTGGCAACCATGCTGCATCTAGAACATAGGTCGAAAAGGCTTGTAGACAAGGATTCCTTTAGCAAATTGCGGTTAACGACACTGAAGTACTTGTCGTGTCCTACAAGGGATGTCAATTTTTCGTTTGGCAAACTCACCTACCGGCACAGGAGTTGCAGACTATCATATGCGCAACGCATACTGAGTATGATCTACAGATCTGGCGTCCTCAATTGCATCATTATCAACAAAACACTCGGTTCATGGGCGGCATATTCAAAGATTTCAGCATAAAAATCTGCTACGCTTCGGTGGTACACCCCCAAAGCAACGGGCAGGTTGAACGATGATCAAAATCTCCGGATTTTATATGGCTGTGCTGGGTAGGTCAGTTTAGGCTGGCTTATTCAGTAGTAGGCCAACGATATGAGTTCTTAAATAGCATGCCCTATTGGGTCACCCGCTGGTCGCGTTAAAATTACGATGGAGGTGCTATTTTACAAGAACTAATTAAATAATCAGATACGCTTCATGCTAAGCCTATAGCCGAGTGTATACATTCGGGTATCTTGATTATTTTAAAGTATTGAGGATATATCCTTATAAGGATTGATAGCTAGTCTCCTTTAAAATTGTGGGTGCAGGTATCTCTCAAGTACATCTAACCACATATTGGGTTAAAATCCATGAAGTGGCACTTGGCTTACATGCTTAGTCAACAATTGCCCTGGGCAAAAATTATTCTAGCGGACATAATGCTGAAGAGTCTACATACCGTGTAGTATACTACTCGGGAAAGACTACAAGGTTAAAGATCTTTGACTTTATATTTAATTGTTTCACAATTAAGCACAAAGTCGGGGGCTACATCTAATAGGTGCGCCTATTCGGCGCACACTATTCATATTTTTCTATAAAGCCCTTCATAGCCTCGTTGCCAGCTTACATGAAGCAGGACTCGGGAGAAAAAGCACTCAGACAAAGGGTACTTGGGAGCAATGCACTCGGGAATTCTTCACCATGTAGGATGATTACTCGGCATCAGCCATGACTCAACTATGAAGGTCTCAGGGGCTGCCGTGGAGGCCATGGGCCTCGGGTACCTCATGAGAAGCATTTGGGCCACTCGGACAGAGGATGGGCCTAACCTTGTAATTAGGGATACAATAGGACTCAGCATATATAACCTTGTATGACAAGGAAAGGATATAGTCCTAGTCGGGCACATTGTATTCTTAGAAGGAAATCTCTTGGTCGGAGTCCGACTGGGATTCCTACTCTGTAACCCTGTCCTCTGGTATATAAGGGGAGGCAGGGCGCCCCCTGAGGGTAGAAGAATAATCTCACCAGAGAAACCTCAAAGACAATACACCACAACTGGACATAGGGTATTACCTCATCTTGAGGGCCTAAACCAGTATAAATTGTTCCGTCTTCCTTTGCAGTCCATTAAGTTTAGGTCTCACGAGTAGCCCCATATTCTTATTGCCAGTGTAAAACATTGACAACCGTCTCGTCTTTGATCTTGGAAATAGTGTTCCTCTTCTTGGAGAAGTGTTTCATGAAGTCCCGGAGTGACTCGTTCTTCTTTTCATGGATTTGATACAAGTCAAACTCAGTTCTTGACCTTCCATAGGTGCCTTGGAAATTTGCCACGAATAGGTCACAAAGTTCTCCCTAGGAATCAATAGACCCTCTCAGAAGCCCCGTTAACCAGGTCCAGGCCGACTAGGCTAGGGCGACTGGGAGATAGTTGGCCATTGCCTTGTGGTTGCCTCCAGCTGCTCGGATTGCCAGGGTGTAGATTGTCAACTAGGATTCGAGATCTGTCTCGCCGTCTTATTTTTCAATGCTAGTCGGTTTGAAGCCTGACGACCAATTGTAGCTCACGTGTGAAGGCGGGGACTACTTCGTCCGAGTGGCTTCCGCGATGTGGGGTCCGACTCCGACTCCGGCGGCTGAATCGCTCGTGGTGAAAGCCAAAGCAGTCGTGTTATTCTTCCACTCGGTGCCGTTCATCCTCCTTCCATTCACGACAGTGAGCAAGTATGTCTTGACAGAGATCTCGGCGTAGTCGGTCTCTAGCGTCACGGTGTCGCCGGTGATTTTCGTAATGGTCATGTTGTGATCTGCGGAGAGACTCTGAATGCCTTTGATTGTGTGTTGACGCCCGACGTCTGCCCGTAGTTGTTAAGGTTGCAGCGTCAGAAGTTGACCTGCTTGAGAGGACCAAAGTGTCAGTGGACTCCTGGTTTCGTTGCATCACCACTGCTGCTATCTTGGCCTTGATCTTAGAAATTGTAGGTGTTGCATGGTGGTCTAGTCCCAGCTGTAGGGTGTCAAATAGTGTTGCTGCGGCCATGACGTTCTTTTGAGGGGTGACGAAAACATCGTGGTGGCCCAACTTGGTTTGGAGGATAT
Organism: Oryza meyeriana var. granulata; assembly: GCA_003991445.1. Lineage (NCBI taxonomy): Eukaryota > Viridiplantae > Streptophyta > Magnoliopsida > Poales > Poaceae > Oryza > Oryza meyeriana. Next base: position 33,638 of record RYFJ01000812.1, on the reverse strand, counting down.
CGTGTTGTGCTTGCCGCCTGGTCCTGCGCAATTGACGGTTGCGGTAGTCTCGTTCAGCTTGCAGGCGTCTGTCTTTCTCTCGTTGTTCGCGTAGTCAGCGCATATCTTGACTCGGGGTTTGCCCTTTGGACATCATGAAAACTTCGCGTGGAGGCGAGAAGCTGCCAGAGCTACTATCTAACTGGGAGTCGAAGTCCGAGTACTGAAGCAGGGTGATGATGACTCCAACCTCCGTAGATTCGAACCCAACTGGCTCTGGGCAGTATCCGAGTCGAAGTCCAGGGGATCGGAGATGCTACGTCATGATGGAATTGAAGACGACTGCGGCATTTGTGAGTCCAAGTGGGGGATTGACGATCTCGTCTCCCCTAGATCTGATCTCGACTGGCTCTGGGCCGTGTCCGAGTCAAACACTAGGAAAAAGAGTTGCCTCTGGGCTTGTGGATCTTGGATGTTGCCAAAGCAAATTGTTAAAGATTACCACAACATTGCCGAGGCCAACCAGCGTGAGGTTGGTTAGATCTCTCTCCAATCGGGTTGAAACCGACTCAGAAAGAGTGAGGTTGCCGAGGTTGTCGGCGATGAAGTCGAGGCTCCCGAAGCGGATGGCTTGACGGGGGACGATTGTGACGCCAGTGGCTTTGGTGATTGGATCCATCGGGTTTGTAGATGGTGATCTTGGCACTCCCCCTACCTGGCGCGTCAACTATTGATGTTTTATATCAGCTGTATTGAATATGGGGCTATGCGTCGGATCTAAACTGGATGGACTTAAAATAACACGAAGGTTTATACTGGTTCAGGCCCTCGAAATGAGGTAATACCCTATTCCAGTTGTAGTATATTGCTTTCGCTGTATTCTCTGGTGAGCCTAGGGAGCTCTCTACCCGTCCTTATATACCAGAGGGATAAGAGTTATAAGGTAGAAAATCTAGTCGGACATGACTCAGGATATTCCTTATCAGTGCATAGAGAGTTCGACTAGGATTATATCCATTTCCTTGTCGTGGATGGTAACATGAAACCAAGTCTTATTCTATTCCTAATTGTATTAGACCGGCCCATTCCCTGTCCGAGTGACCGTATTTACCTTCCTTAAGATACTGGAGGCCCATAGCCTCCACAAACCGTTAGATTTGCACATCATATACTCTTAGATACCTTGCACGCAATAGTACCATAGCATAAATAAATTAAATATAACCACTGATTTCAAAGGTCATTTCATACGTGGTTTAGCAGGGGTAGTTTTGACTATGCACCCATCTTAGACCTTATTCGGTTAATTACCATCAGAAAGAGATCAGAGGGATTGAGGGAGATTAATTATGTACCTACTGCATTGCAGAATTAATCCCTTCAAGTCCATTTCAATCTCCGTGGGAGAGAGATTAACCGAACAAACCCTACAAACCCTTATATGGATATGTTAGATTCATCAACGGATCCACATTCGCCACGCTTGCCAAAGAAGACATCAACCGGATTACGCCCGCGGTAAACCACGGTGACAGACCAGCAGCCTTCGACCGCACCTAGAAGCTCAAGTTTGTCACCGTCAATCTTAGCGATGATAATGGCCAGAACCACCCACTGCCCACCGCTGACCGAGAAGGCCATGAGGCTGGGCCATCCATCCCCAAGCGCCCCGCATCCTGCTTCCAATTTATGCCGATGAGATAATAGAAGGAAAGATAACACAAAGATAACTCTTCAACATTTTCGCTATATGTCAATTTTGTGTGTTTTTCTTCTTTATCGGTCACGTATATATGCTTGTCTGAAGAGACTTAACCTGCGCCATATAAAAAAGTTAGTAGAAATGCCATGCGACTTTTAGTAATGTTGCTTTTTATTTCTTAAAGCAACCTAGATATATATCCATGCTTATCTAATCGTATTTTGTTTCATGGGAAAGCACCAATGGTGTAGAGTCGTAGACCACGGATTAAATCTTGATGCCCACACGCTGGTGCTTTCACTAGGATATTTGTGAGACCAGACAATTACCACTGATTTTTATCCTTTTGAGCGGTTTCTCTGAGTGTTTCTTTGAGCATGCGTTAGGAAATGCATGAGGGTGTATGTGTGTAGTGTGCATGTGTCTTTCTGGTAGTTGCAAAAGAGAAAAAGAAATTTTGTTTTATATTAAAAATAATCCACACCAAAGTATAGATTAGTGTTACAGTGAAATGTTATACTCTGCAAATGTGAGTCTAGAGCTCAAAATGAGAATGAAATGCACATTTCGAAACTTAGTTGTTCGCTCACATGTTATACTCGGCAAACATTCAGGTGTCAAACTTTTGCACATTGTCGCAACTTACAAAACCACCATTTTCGTCAAAAAAAAAACTTACAACAAGCAATATTGTCTAACATTTTTGAACAAGAAGCAATCTTGTATCTTGTACAAACCATCAGTTTGGGCCTAAACTCACCAACAGGTAGTGGTAGATGGCTAGTATCGTGTCGTAGGCAATGACAATGAATGAAAATAAATCATATACATCTATCGAAGATTTATGACTGATGATATCACAAACTAGGGGGAATCAACATATATCGGCTCAAAAATGGTACAGGCCTTGTATTTCAAAGATCAGCTTATGGGTCTCCATGCTGCTTTCTTTATAGACATGGTACCTTTCTGAAGGTAATGACAATTTCCCAATGCAGTGATTCCAAATGGTTCCTGTGGATCAAAGGATCTTTGGATCGAGTTTAATAGATAACGTTGTTAACTTTTAATATAATGTTTGGCTATTCGTTTTATTCAAAAATTTTAAGTACATTTTATTTTGTTGTGACTTGTTTATTTTTAAAGGAACTTTAAATATGACTTATATTTTTACATATTTACACCAATTTTTTAAATAAGACGAATGATCGAACATCACGATAGGTCAACAGCGTCATTTATTAAAAACAGAGGGAGTAATAACAATCCAACTCTCAATGAAAAGGCTACTGTAACATGAAAAGTTAACATAACTGACATTCAGGTGTAAAGTATGAAACATTTTTCAAACAAGGAGGCAGCATCTAAAAATTGTCGATGCAACTTTTCGAATCATCTATTGCACAACAAAAATGAAAAAGAAAACCCTTACTGCAAGCAAATTGACCCATCACCCAACTGACCTCAACTACATTGTGTCTCCTAGCTAACCCTGGCAAGCTCCATACATATATTCCACAGAGGGGGACTCAACCTAATGATGCACTTCTGGAAACCCACAACTAATCCAACCCTATCGAATGTAGTGTGACCTCTATGTTGAAGCCCCAATGCATGCAGGTGTTTGGTAGTGGCAACTGAGGGCAAACTTTACAGACTAAAAGATTCCCACAATACATGACAAATTCAACCCGTAATAGATTAAGGCAATGCCAAGGATTTGTTCACCCCATCAACTAACAAATTCCATCATGCAGAATGCAGATATACACCATCCGGTTACAGTGAAGACCCGCACTATCTCAAAAGGGGCAAAAGCAAGTTGGGCTGAATTATCAAATTCTAGCATCACATCCAAAGAAACAAATTCACGAAGATAAAACTATTCTTTCTACTGAACAGTACATTGAGAGAATCTGGCGATGCCAGCCCAGGTCCTGCTGAAGTAGCTCTTTTATAGTTGTTTTCCACTTCTCCAACTGTTTCTCAAGATATTTTTGGAAGTCTGTCATATGATAAATAAAACATCAACAACAAACCTTTCCTCTTTTTGGAGTTTCGGACATGGCTATATAAAGAACACTCTGGAGGGTAAGCATACCTGCATCGATGCTATTGCACTTTCACTTGTCATTAAGCTTTTGCTCTTGCTCATTCTGCAGGAGTGATTTTGGCTCAAATAAAACCTAGAATATATTATGGAGGTAAGGAAACGCATGGAATATTTTATTAGCAATACACCACATATATACCATCGAGCACAAAATTGACTTTCCAGGGCAGAATGATATTGATTTACTTAGCACTTTACCTGCACAAAAGGAGAAGCCATTAAAACCAGATAACGGAAGATATAATTTATAATTGAATTGATATTAGGAGATATACTTAGAATAATGTTAACTCTGCAACCTACCATTTATGATTACATCATGAATGGAAAATAAAATCCTACTAAGTGGTTGTATCATGTAAGCAGACACATAACGAATGATGACCAAAGATATTAATGATTAAGATTGATGTAACTATTGCACAATGATGTTTAAGATGATGTGCTCAAAACAAGATCCCAATAACTCAGTACCACAATTCAATGTCACTGGTCACTGACAGGTAACTACAAAAGGCAAAATTATTATGTGGTTCATGAACTGCCTCCCGCTACAGAATGACAATTGTTTGCAAACTACAATGACTAAGTATTACATGACAGATTTCTAAAGAGTCTAGATTCCCAATGTTACTTATGTTGGAGCATGTATTATGACCAGTTAACATGAAGCACAACTTTTCTGTCAATTATTCATGATATGGTTATCCATTAAATGTTAGAGATCCCTCAAAAGTTCACGTTGTTCGTATAGAGAAGTTTACATTATTGCCTACCAGCAAGCTATGCACAAGAAGGCTCGGTCTTTGGTCTCGAACCAGAACCATAAAAGCAATATAGGTAGCCTTGGCTTCAGATAGAAAAACAAGATTATATAGTGGAAGAGAAGCCTTTCTTACCAACAGTCTTGTATGTGTTTGTATTATCTGGAATTTGCGAATCCTCCAGTGTGAGGTAAGCACGCTTTTTTTCACCCTCTTTAGAGCGCATCTGAATGTGCAACTGATAAAAAAAATAGCATTGTTATAATAGAGAGTGATTTGGACCAATAGATGAGTTACTAAACGAAATTCTGAACGAAATTTCGCACCATATTGAAGCTCTCACAAAGCTTGGAGGCAGGGTTTCCCACCCATACTATAACTAGCGCAATGTTTGGAACAATGCCTGAAACCCAGGAAGGCAATAAAATTCAAACCATATCTCCTTGTTTACAATTCAGAAAATACCTGTAAACATTTTATACTGCACAGAGCAAAAACAATATAGTAATGCTCTGCCCATCAAACGGCTCACTTCTATTTAAATAATCTGAACAGCCATTAACATCATGTTCCACTCATTTCTTTTCAATAAAAGAAAATCAAAAACATGGTGTGAAGAAAATATGATAGGGCAAACAGAAAGTGTTGCACTCCATTTCCCACTTTCTTCTAGGAAAAAGATTTCAAGATAAAAAGTGTCAACTTTGTTCCCTCCTTGAGAAATACAAGGCACATGGTTTGCATGGTTGTTAAATATATGATTTGCTGCTTGCATGTAATTTTGGCAAAGTCAAAATATACCCAATATGTTTAAAGAGTGATTATCATTTTCGCTTGAGTAAAAACAAAGCTCTTTGACCCTGACATTGACCATTGTCCTCATCTATAAGCTATACAACCTTCAATATGCCTCATGTTATGTGCTAATGTGGATTGAGGCAAAGAAAATACTCCAGGGCCTATCTCCGTCAGCAGGAAGCCGTGGCACCAAGGCAGAGGCCGTCCATGAGTTCACGCACATGAGAGAACAAGGGAGAGATAGAGATATTCTAATCTTTGCTCACCTCTATTGACTCGACCAATACAAATATATATATAGGCCTACGTAACAGGGCCCACAAGGACCAACGAAATAGGACTCTTATCTCTAATCAGGCATAAGCGACTAATCTAAACTGCTATGGACTCTGACTCTTGGACGCCAGCTGCTAGGGCTCTTTAATTGCTCTCCTGGACACACATGACATCTAAACTGCTATAATCGCCTGCAACCAGACCATAACACCAGTGTGCGATATACCATAGAAGACATGCAGAGTGAAATGCAACATGGCAAAATATGCTGACATCCAAATAAGGCTGTCAAAGTAAGCACAAACCACTATGTCTGGCCCCAAAACTACAGATGGCAAAACCCATACTAATTCATATCAATAAGGGCCCAAATGTGTGGCAAATAACAATGGTCGATATGTTTTTGTAGCTTTATCAATATCTGTTTCTAGACAAAAGGCCATAAGAGTTATAATGTGCAGTAAGAGATAAACTGGTATTTCAAGTAGCAAAGCATAGCAACCAATAGATTATACTACTTTGTGATTGATTAAAAAGCCTAGGTAAAAACTTTTTTCACTTATAAATGATACACATGGTCCAGTAGAATTCCAAATGTGCAAGATAACCTTATATATTCAACTGCAATTTGCAAAACAACTCAACTTTCAACTAGCTTCCCCATGTCCTTTGAATGATCATCTTGAACAACATTTGCTCAAAAGAATCAAGATCTATTCAAACTAAATACAGCACACGGTTCCATCCATCAAAACTCAGATGTTCCTTCCAAAATCAACTGCATAATAAATATAAATGTGGGGGTCTCAATTGTGATGCCAAATTAAGGAAGTGGTATATTTAAGTCGCACTAGATTAACCAGTGCATTAGGATCCTTTTATTTTGGCAAGGATCAAAACACCTAACAGGTAATTATGTCCAATAGTATGCAGCCACATGAACCCGGCCCAAAGGCTGCAACATTTTGCTGGCTAAGTTAATCATGGCTTTGAGTTAGCAAGCAAACAAAACGCATGAAGTAAGCCTACCCCCGCAAACTGAAGTGTCGCCTCTGAGAATTAAAACTTCAACCTTTTGAAGTAGCATCGCAACTCGGAGATGCATCAACAAAAGGCACCGATATCGTCAGCACAACAGCCTAAAACGCATCAACCGCAGCAAGATTCAAGCGACGGCACAGTAACCCTAGGAAAGCATCCCAATGCACGGAATAAAAACGAGAACGAGAACAACAAATAAATAAGAAGAGCTGGGCAGATGGCAAACGTTTTAGATGCAGAACGAATTGTTCCTCTTGGAAGGGAAAGGGGAGGGGCAGCGAGCACGGACCTGCTTGATCTTCCCGGTGGTCTCGATCATCCGACCCTGCAGCTCCACGAAAGCCTGCGCGCGCCGCGGCAAGCAAACATAGTTAGAAAACCACCATCACCATGAGGGATGTAGCGTTCCTATAATACTATGCAAGGGCACGCTCGCTCGCCGCGGCGAGATCCGGCGGAACTCACCGCTCGGTTGGCTTCGTCCGCCATGGTAGGGGAGCTGAGAGGAGTCGATCGAGAACCCTAGCGGCAAAGCTGGCTCGAAACGAGAAGGGGGAGATGTGGAGACGATGGCGATGCGGCGGCGCCGCGTCGATGCTTTGATGTGGTGGCGAGGCGGCCGCAGACCCGCAGTGGCAAATGACGGAGGGGATGGGCCGTCCTGTGTTTTTGGGTTGGGTTGAAGCCCAACCCCCCCAAAAAAAAATAAATTGGAAGAAAGTGCATGTACACGCTGAACTTTAAAACCAAATATCTAGCCCTTGAATTTTGCAGTACCATTCATATTACCACGTAAAGTGGATTTAGATGGTGGTTTTATGTATTCGGAAGGTTAAACGAGTGGTTTTGAATACATTGTTAATTCTTACTCCTTAATTCGTACTATATGGAGATATCATACTATTATTATATTAGTACTCATTTGTTGGTATGTAAGCGAGAGAGAGAATAGAGGGTAAATAAAAGATATATTTAAGTGGAGATTTTAACGTATATGTATAATATGTATGCCACATAATCAAACTTATCAACGTATATGCAAATTGGATTTAAAAACCACTTAGTAAAACCACCCTACGCAGTATATGAACATTATAATAAAGTTTGGAGGTTAGAAATCAGTTTCAAAGTTCTAGATGGACTTTTAATTGAAGTTTAGGGGTTGTGAGGACTTCTTCCCTTTTGTTTTTAAGAAGAAGGAATCACAGAATCTCCGCATTAAAAGATAGACATAATGGTGAATCCCTGCAATCCCTCAACTATTGGGTTAGCCTTAGCTCTAGTAGTAGAAATTTTATCCTTCTTATCTCTTTGAATTGCTCAGTTTATCTCCCTTAATCCAAATTAGGGCAGTTATTGTCTATGTGGCTGTCATATTAAAATAAATTGAAAACAATGGCCCACATGTTAAAGACCAAGTCCCCTTTTGTCTGCTCTCTCTCACCGCTCTTTCTCCCTTAGTAATAGCAACAAACACAATCTGCAGCTAAGATTAGTGAGTCTTCCGACCCTCGTTCCACGTATTGACAACCTTGTCTCTCTTACTCACCTCCTTTAAGGGAATAGCTAGGGGTAGTTCGGGTGGGCTTGGGACTACCCCAATTTTAGCCCATGAAACATGCGCTAGGGCAACTGGGCAAAGGCTTTGCTTTGCATCACACCCACGCACCACAACTATCGTGACTACTTGCCTCACCTTGCAGCCACTCACCCTTTCTCCACCTCTCATCTCCCATGTCACCACTTGCCACTCCCCTCTCCACCCACTGGCCTGTCATGGCGCCGCGCCGAGCCAACCTTGCATCCGCATAGACTACCACGCCCTCACCCCTCTTCATGTTGGTGCTTCATGGTAAACATGTGGTTATTGGTTAACCACCCAAAATTTTTGACATGATCGTTAACAGATTGAAGTGGTTAACCACCCAAAAGGCTTAGGACGCATGCAAACGTACAAATTTCTAGTGCTAATTACAGGACCATTATGCATAATGTTGGATGTTGGGTTTAGGTTCCTTGAAACCATTTTTGTGTTTGGATTGTGTTTTGGTTAGAATTCATTCATTGTGATTTGATCTTTGTTTTTTTAATTAGAATTTACAGTGTTTTTTGATTATGTCTGTAGGTCAACTGTTGTATATGCCTTATAAGTTACATCTTGATTACAATTTTGGAGATTGGTTCATGTTTAAAGAAAAGATTTGAAGATTGTTACATGCATAAAAGGTAGTAGCAAAAAGATCATTAAGGGACCCTGATTTCAGTTTACCAAATAGAAAAGGCAAAGAAGTTTGAGAACGCTCATGATAAAGTAAAATGGTCATTTGTGCAACAAACTTTACGTATGAAAGGCTTTTCACCTAAGTGGTACCAATGGACAGCTTCTTTTATCAAAAGAGGTCATGTTGGTATCGAAGTGAATGATCAGGTTGGTCTCAATTTTCAGACAAAAAAAGGCTTGAGCAAGGATCGCTATCCAATCCTTTTTAAAATAGTGGTTAATATGCTAGTTGTCCTAATAAAACGTGCAACAAAAGATGGTCAAATAGCTGGTGTAGTGCCTCATTTTGTTGATGGCGGTTTGTCTATTTTGCAATATGCAGATGACACATTAATCTTTATTGGAGAAAGCTAAGAACATGAAGTTGTTATTTTCTGTATTTGAGAAGCTTTTTGGGCTCAAAATCAATTTCCATAAAAGTGAGCTCTTTTGTTTTGGCCAGACTAAAGGAGTGCGGACAACAATATTCACACTTGTTTGGGTGTCGTATAGGTACTTTTCCTGTTAGATACCTTGGTATACCAATGCATCATAGGAAGCTAAGTAATAAGGATTGGAAATCAATCGAGGAAAAAATTGAGAAAAAGCTAAGTAGTTGGAAAGGTAAACATTTATCAGTAGGGGGAAGATTGGTTCCGATTAATTCTGTGTTAACAAGCTTAGCCATGTTTATGATTTCATTTTTTGAGGTTCCTAGAGCGATCCTTCAAAAAATTAATTTTTACAGATCTAGGTTTTTTGGCAAAGTGATAGTCATAAGAAGAAATATAGACTGACAAGGTAGGATATTACTTGCCAGCCTAAGGAACAAGGTGGTCTGGGTATTCATAACATAGAGGTTTAGAATCAATGTCTGTTAAATAAATGGCTTTTTAAGTTAAACAATGAAGAAGGTGTTGGCAAGACATACTTAGAAGGAAAATATATAAGAAATCAAAGAATCACCAAGTTAGAGCATCTCCAAGAGAGACCCAAAGAGGTTCCCAAAAGTTAAATTTTGGGATTTAAGTTAAAAAAACAGACCTCCAATAGATATCCAAACATATTCCTAAAAATTCGTCATGCCTAATCCTAGCCTAAAAGTGAGCCAGATTTGGGGAACCAATTGGTGTCCCCAATCACTGCTCCCGCAGGAAAATTTCACTGCTCACGCGCTAAAAATTCTCCGCTCATGCCTTTTCTTTCTCCCGACGCCTTCCGCCTGCGCCGATTTTTTATGCCGCCTGCCGCAGTTGCTTGATCCGCACAACGCCGCAAGCCATCGTTGATTTGCATCCCCACCGACCGCGATTGATGACACATTCGGCTAGGGGATTGATAGGGCCTTCCGTTTCTCTACAGGCTAGCGGCAAAGTCTTCCGCCAAGGGCACTATGGCCGGAGACATGTTCTCTAGCACCAAGGAGCGACGGCGTCAACAAGAATCCTCTCAATCGATGTTCGCACGAGGGCACATGTCGATGTTTTATATCGGCAATAATTAATGGGGCTATTTGTTAGACGAAACTCGATGGACTTTGAAAGATAAGACGATTTATACTGGTTCAGGCCCTCAGTGTGAGGTAATAACCTACTTCCAGTTGTAGTGTATTGCTTTCGCGGTATGTGTAATCCTCTCTGGCGAAATTGTCCTATGCTCCAGGGGACTCCCTACCCTTCCTTGTATACTGGAGGGATGAGGGTTACAAGGTAGGAAACCCAGTCGGATACGACCAAGGGCTTTCCTTACCAGTACATAGAATATCCAGTTAGGACTATATCCCTTTTCTTGTTATGCAAGGTAATATGAAGCCGAGTCCTACTCTATCTCCAATTGTAGGGACCGGCCCACTCTTTGTCCGAATAACCGTAATTGCCTTCCTTGAGGTACTCAGGGCCCATGGCCTCCATAGTAGCCCCTGAGACCTTCATAGTTGAGTCATAGTTGATACCGGTGCTCATCCTCCACGGTGAAGAGATTCCCGAGTGCTTTGCTCCCGAGTACTCAATGTCTGAGTGCTTCTTCTCCTGAGTCCTGTTTTATGTTAGCTGGCAATGAGGTTATAAAGGGCTTCATGGAAATAGATGAATAGTGTGCGCCAAATAGGCGCACCTATTAGGTGTAGCCTCTGACTTTATGCTTAATTGGAAAACAATTAAACATAAAATCAAAGATCTTTAACCTTTAAGTCTTTCCTGAGTGATATGTTTTTTAGAAATTAGACTCTTTAGCTATATATTAGCTGAAAATTTTGCTCAAGGTAATTTCGCTAAGCATGTAAGCCGAGTATCACTATTGAGTAAATCCAATGTGTGATGAGGTATACTTGAGAGATACCTGCATCCCCAATTGTAATGTAGACTAGCTATTAATCCTTATAAGGATATATCCTCAATACCTTAAAATAATCGAGATACCCGAATGTATACACCCGGCTATAGGCTCAGCATGAAGCGTATCTGATTATTTAATTGGTTCTTGTAAAATAGCACCTGCATCGCGATTTTAATGAGACCAGCGGGCGACCCAATAGGGCATGCTATTTAAAAACTCATATCTTCAGCCTACTACCAAATAAGCCGGCGCAAACCGACCTACCCAGCGCAGCCGTATAAAATCCAGAGATTTTGGTCATTGCTCAACTTGCCCCTTGCTCTGGAGGTGTGCCACCTAAGCGTAACAGATTTTGATACCAAAATCATTGCAGAAATCTTTGAATATGTCGCCCATAAACTAAGCGCGTTGCCCATAATGATGCGACTGGGGACTCCAGATCTATAGATTATACTCAGTATGAAGTCTTTCGCCCAGGCCACAGTTATGGTAGCAGCAGGTCTAGAATCAATCCTCTTTGTGAAGATGTCCACAGCAACGAACAGATGTGTAAACCTTCCTAGTGCCTTCTTGAATGGCCTGACCATATCAAGCCCCTATACAGGGCCATGAAATTGGGATAGCCTGCAACTCCTGTGCTGGTAGGTGAGTTTCCTGAACGAAAAATCAGCATCCCTTATATGACAGGATGAGCGCTTCAGCGTCAGTAACCGCAATCGGCCAGAGGAATCCTTGTCTGCAAGCCTTTTCGACTTATGTTCTGAATGCAGCATGGTTGCCACAGATGCCCGAGTGGATAGATTGCAGGATTTGCTTGTCCTCCTCAGGTGTGACGCGGTGCATGAGAACTCTGGATGCGCTTTGACGATATAGGTCTTCTCTGACTACGACAAAGGTTTTGCTCTATCGCTTGATTTACTCGGCTTCATTGTGATTTTTAGGAAGTTTGTCTTCTAGTAGAAATTGAATGATTGGGGTCATCTAGTCTTGAAAAATAATAAGCACCTCCGAGGTTCTAGGTTTGGTACAACCTCTGATTGTACGGGTTCTGGCTTCTTCTTGATTGAGAGCTCCTATAGTGGTTTTTTTCCTTGTTTTGGCCAAATAGGTACTCGAACGTTGCGCTAGCGCAGGATTCGGCTAGCGACCCTCTTTGGGGCATACCCAAACTGGCAAAATTGTAGCCGAATAAGGTACCCAAATCTTGCATTAGCATAGGATTCAGCTAGTGACCCTCTTGGGGCGTACCCTACCCAGCAGAGTTGTGACCAAATAAAGTACCCGAACCTCGCATTAGCATAAGATTCGGCTGGCAACCTCATGGGGCGTACTACCCAGTAGTGTGGTACCCGAGCCCCGACTGGTGCCAGAGGTTGGTTATTATCCCCCATGGGGCATACCAAGGTAAAGGTAACATCCGTGTCCTGACTAGCGCAAGTACTCGGTCAGTAGCTCTCATGGAGCATTCCGAGTGATTCTTGAAGCGTCGCACTCTAAGTGTATCATGACAGACTGGTCTAGCCCTTGAGCGTAGGAGATAGGCTCGTAGCCATGAGTTCCTGTTACGCGTATCCAGAACTGAGCCCTGCATTATAACATATCGAATGAGTAGCATCTAAATGAAGAAAATAAATCACCGAAGAAAATCTAAATATTTTACAATGGATGTAAATGTGTTTCTCTTTTATTGATATTAATTTCCCAAGTTGTTGACCCCTTACGTTTCAACACTCTGCCTGACTAGTCATAGCCCCCGAGCGTCGGAAGTCAGCTCATGGCTCTTTCCCAGACATGTGCTTTGGGTGTCTTGAGTTCGTCTTTCATGGAGCAAAGCTTCATAGATTGGAATTTATGCTATTCGAGTACTTTTGCTATCATTAAGAGGAAAAACAGAAAATACTCAGTATGTACACCTATTAGGTGTAAGCGGCTATGGCATTGGCGAGGCTGAGTGAGGAATTGACGATCTCATCCCCCTAGATCCGATCACAACTGGCGCTAAGCCGTATCCAAGTCAAACCATAGAGAAGTGAGTTTCCTCCTGGCCCATTTAGATAAGAATATCATATAAAGGAGAAAATATTTATCAGAAAGCGACTTAGCTGTTCGGTATTGCACGAGTTGGGAGTGGGGATGTGTGGAGGCTATGGGCTCCGGGCACCTCATGAGAAGCTATTGGGCCACTCGGACAGAGGATGGGCCTAACCTTGTAATTAGGGATACAATAGGACTTGGCATGTATTACCTTGCACGACAAGGAAAGGATATAGTCCTAGTTGGGCACGTTGTATTCCTAGAAGCAAATCCCTTGGTTGGAGTCCGACTGGGATTCCTACTTTGTAACCCTGTCCCCCAGTATATAAGGGGAGGCAGGGCGCCCCCTGAGGGCAGAATCACCAGATACCGAAAATCTCACCAGAGAAACCTCAAAGGCAATACACCACAACTGGATGTAGGGTATTACCTTATCTCGAGGGACTGAACCAGTATAAATTGTTTCGTGTTTCTTTGCAATCCATCAAGTTTAGGTCTCACGAGTAGCCCCATATTATTATTGCCGGTGTAAAACATCGACAATTGGCACGCCAGGTAGGGGTATTGGCAAGATCACCCTCGACAAGCCTGATGGATTCGACCACTAGAGTCGACAGCATCAAGTTCTTCCCCGGGGAAACAATCACCTTCGGGAGCCTCGACTTCATCGCCGACAAGTTCGGCAACCTCACCTTGTCCGACTCGGATCTGATCCGATCGGCCAAGAAACAAGCTGACTCTGCGCCGATCGGCCCACGTGATGCTGCAGCGACCCTCGTCGACTTGCTGCGGTAATCTTCAACATGCCCGGGTCTCGGGACAACTCTTTCTTTCGGTGTTCGACTCGGACTCGGCCTCAAGCCAGCTGAGATCGGGCTAAGAAAGAAGGAGATCGTCAATCTCTCGTTCGGACTCGGAGACGCCGCGGATATCTTCAATTAGCATCCGATGCGACAAACCCGATCCCCTGGAGTCCAACTCAGACATGGCCTAGAGCCGCTCGAGATTGGATCTAGAGAGGTCGGAGTCATCATTACCCTCATCAACTACTCAGATTCCGACTCTAAGTCGGACAACAGTTCGGCAAGCTTCTCTCCGCCACACGAAGTCTTCATGGCATCCAAGGGCTCAACTCCCACTCAGGAAGCTTGCCGACTACGCGAGCAGCAAGAGGAGGAAGCTCGCCGACTGCGAGAACAACAGGAGGAAGAAGCAAGACGCCTGCACGCCGAGCACAACACCTGCAACGACGACCTGCGCAGGGCTGGGCGGACTGCTCAACAACAAATCCTCCAAACCCGAGTCGGCGACCACGACGTCTTCGTAACGCCTCAGCAAAACATCGTGGTCGCTGCAACCCAACTGGACACACTCCAGTTTGGGCCTGATCACCAGGCCACCCCGACTATAGCAAGATTAAGCCATGATCACCGCTGCTGCATGTCAGCAGCATCAACAGTCGGGCGACACTCTCATATCGACTGATCGGTCGGCTTCTCCAACGACGGTCTCGTCTACCTCGACACGACACGGACACGGAGTCACGCCAGACGTCACTCAGCAACCCCAACAACGACTGGCGACGTCAACGTCAAAATGACTGTCAGGATAACCAGGATCTCTGAGCTCGACTATGACTTGATCTCCGGCAAGACATCAATGCATGGCGCCGCGAACGCGAGGATGACGAGCGTCACCGACTGGAAGACAAGAATGAGCGCTTCGGCCTCCACCATGAGCGGTTTCACTGCCGCTGTCGGAATCAGAGTCCTCAGGCAAATGAAGGCGTACTAGTCTTCACCCATGAGCTACAACAGGTTGACTGGCCGTCAGGCTTCAAGCCGACTGGAATCAAAAAATAGACGGGAAGACCAATCCCGAGTCCTAGATCATGGTCTACACTTTGGCAATCCGAGCAGCTGAAGGAGATCACAAAGCCATGGCTAACTACCTCTTAGTCGCTTTAGCCGACTCGGCGAGGACATGGCTAACAATTGCTCCCAAAGAGGTCAATCGGCTCCTAGGGAGAACTCCGGGAACGCTTCATCGCCAACTTCTAGGGGACCTACGAGAGGCCATCTTCTGAGCACGATCTTTATCAGTTGCACCAAAGGAAAAACGAGTCTCTTTGTGAGTTCATCAAGAGGTTTTCTAAGAAGCGGAATTCTATCCCGATGATCAAGGACGAGGTCATCATTGCCGCTTTCGGCTAGGGGATCAAAGATATCCCGTTCATTGCCAAGTTTACTCAGAAGCCTCCTGCTTCTGTCAAGGATCTTTTTGACATGGCAAACAAATATGCTGACTCAGCCGACGCGGTTGCTCAGGCCCTCGACGACAAAAAAGAGCCCCAGCAGAAAGACAAGAAGGACAACGACGAGCCAGCATAGAACAAGTCCAAGAACTATAAGCGGAAGTCAGACAACATGGTGGCTACCATGGAGCGTACTCGGCCGCGACCCTCGAGGACCAATGAATACCAAAAACTGATGAACGGGCCATGCCCCTTTCATCTAAAGGGGAAGCGCGTGGCTAAGGACTGCTTCATGCTTAAGAAGTTTGCTCTCAAGCAGGCTTCAACATCTAGCTTCGATAAAGACAAGGACAAGCCAGATTCGGGCACAGCCGGCGATCACCAAGATCCCCAGGTTGAGCTGAACCATATTTTTGGAGGGCTGACTGCTTATGAGTCCAAGAGGAAGCAGAAGCTAACAGCACGCGAAGTAACTCAGTCTTTGCAGCAGACGTCCCCCAATATTTGCATTGGTCAGAAACGCAAATCACGTTTGACCGCGTAGATCACTCCGATCGGGTTACTCATCCAGGACACTATCCACTCGTCTTGGACCCGGTCATTAGGAGCATCAAGCTGAAGAAGGTTCTCATCGATAGAGGAAGCGCTCTCAACATTCTATTCACCAAGACGCTCGACGAGATGAAGATTCCTCGTTCTGAGCTGTGGCCGAGTACAGCGCCCTTCCACGGGGTAATCCCCGGCCTGTCTTCTACTCCACTCGGATAGATAACTCTGCCAGTTACTTTTGGCACGCGGGATAACTTCCGCACCGAGAATATCTGCTTCGAGGTTGCTGACTTCGAGAATTCTTATCACGTGATACTCGGATGGCCAGCGCTTGCAAAATTCATGACAGTTCCACACTACACCTACATAATGCTCAAGATGCCTAGGCCAGCCGGAGTTCTTTCTCTTCACAGCGTTGTCAAGCAAGCCTTCACTTGCGACAAGGAGAGTTGCGAGCTGGCTCAATCTCAAGAAGCGGCAGTCGGGCGCAACAGCATCTGGCTAGCCGCTACAACTGCATGCGAGGACGATCAGGTTCCAGCCAAAAAAGCAACCAAGTCGGAAATTTCAGCGGACTCTGAAACCAAGAAGATCCCCCTGGTGTTGACACCGAAAACCGCCGGGGCCGTTCGGCGCATTGGAGACACGCGAAGGCCTGGGAGATTTGCTTTACTCCAGTGCAGGTCCTAAAAGTTTGAGGTTCGTAGGCATGCCAGTCAATTTGACCCTGCAATTGACAAGGAAAGAAAATATTAGATTTATGAGCCAATCGGCTGGAAGCCGATCTGGACTCGTCTCATCAGCCGATAGCCGATATGCACTGTAGCACTTATACACCGGCTGGAAGCCAATGATGGCATGAAGCAATAGCATAATAACAAACAAATATTAAACTAGCCGATCATTGAAGGGATGCTCAAAAATCGGCGGTAAACTGATGAAATAAGTAAGCAGAATGCACAAATAAATGGATTAAGTAAACTCCAGCCAATTATGTTTAAAGTTACTAGTGTCGCCACGAAGATATTGCCCACACCCGTGCTCGGGCCCTTGCTCGTGCCCGTGCCCGGATCTTCATTCGCTGTCCGTGCCCGTGCCTGGGTTCTCACCTATGCTCGTGCCCGGGTTCTTGTCTGAGGTCGTGTCCGTGCCTGAGTCCTCGCTTGTACCCGTGCCTGGGTCCTTGCACACTGATCGTGCCCGGGAACTTACCTGAGCTCGCGCTCGGATCGACAGAGTAAACTAATCGGCAAGCCCTTAGCCGATCGTAATAGTAATGAAAGCAAGTGTATAACAAAACAAGCAGTATAATCGGTTGTATTTAAAAGATAACTCATCGGCTAAGCACTCCGATAAGAACACCGCATGAAACCCATCGGCTTATTAAGAATAAAGTTATTATCTTCAGTCTAGTAGATCGGATCCAACCGTTACAGCACAGATTAATGATGATAACAAAACCTCGATAGGCCGATAGATCTGATGCGATTGTGATGTAAAGTATGATAACTTATCGGCTATACACTCCGATAAGACGCCTGCGCACAAAATATCAACCTAGCAGGAACGATTTATCACTGGCAGTTTAGTAGGTCGGACCCAACCGATGCAGCACAAACTGTGGATAAACCGCTCCCAGTAAGCCGATATGATCTACGCACGCGTGATGTGATATACCTAGTCAATCTATGAGATCAAATTGAATTGATGCAGCCATAGACAAAATAAATATATCGTGGTAAGCCGACTACCATAAACCGACTAGAATATCGGACCTAACTGAGGAAGTCCTAGTCGATAGATAGCCGGGGTGACGAGACTTACCCTCTCACAGGAGGTCGAACTTAACCGATGCAGCCCGGCTCGAGAAGCAAGAACCTGTCGAAAGGGTGGCGATGCGCCAAATTTGTATTGATCGAGAGATGTTCTTTACACAGCACCCGGGCATACGTATTTATACCCCGAGTTGACATGAGTCCTTATTGGACACGGTACATGATTTCCTAATTACAATAGAAAACACTAATAAGACCCGACCGGACACGAGGTCAGGTTTCCTAAAGATAAGCACTTGCCTAATTAATAGTTACAGTAATTAATCACCATACTAGGTCTTCACGACTCCTTCCCGGATTCGGTCCCTTCTGGATCAATCTCCGCTAGTTGACTGCAATGTTCTCCTTGACCGAATCTAATACAGGGCCTTACCAAACTTTGGCGTTAACACATGCCCCCCAATTTCGGAGTTCTTCCATAGGACTTCGAAATTCTTTTGTTTTGGGCCTTCAGATTTCTTCCATACCGAGGCGGCCCAAGGTAGCCAACTTGCCTTAATTGTTTGAAACAGTGCTAACGGCCTCGATTCCCGCCCGGTCATCATATCTCTATAAAACGCTTCGTCTCCCTAGCCTTTTTTACGCTTTCACATCACCAGAGCACCACCGCTTCATCTTCCAAAACTTCGACAAGCTCCAGTGAACCCAGACGAACCGTCGCAGCCCTTTTCTGCGGTCGTTGATTCCTGCATTTCTTCCTCTCTCGCGATGGCATCAGCATCTGCAGTCCCCGAGGTAATCTTTCTGCCCGACTGTGTTTTTCGATCCGCAACCTAGATGAATCCAATCTGCCATGTTCTTTACCTGTTCTTCATCGTGTTCTTGTTCACTGTAGCACCTTAGAGACCAGATCTTGATTCCGGCCGCCGATTACCCAAACTTTTTCTACCATGGCCCCATGGGTAGCAAAGATCCCAAAGATTTCATTAGCGCCAAGACCCAACATATTCCCTTCAAGAACTCCGCCATGCTGGTCAGTGATTGGACCAATAGCTTCAAGTCGTGGCCGAGCAAGCTGCCTGGGTGGAGGGATTGGTATATGAGAGTATCGGCCGCAAAGAGAACCCTCTGGGAAGAATCACATATCGGCCACTGCATTAATCTCTCTCTAGCCGATATGGAACGGAATGAACCCCTGCTTGCATCGGCCTCATACTTCTGGTCTGACGCCCTCAACGCCTTCATGTTTGGGCACGGGCCGATGACTCCCACTTTGCTAGATGTGACTATGCTCACCTGCCTTGACACGACAAGTTACATCAACCCTTCCAAGCTCCGGTTCAAACCCGCTCATCGGCTCCAAGCGAAGAACATAGGTGGCTGGTCCAGGTATATATCAATCCACAACAAGGGAACCAGACCAGTCGACAACCAGGAACATGTCGCCTTTTTGAACCTGTGGCTGGAATGGTTTGTCTTCGGTGGTGCAACCCTCAGCCCAACGATCAACATGCAATGCCTGGCAGAGTGCTTGGCCGATCAGAAACAGATCCCCTTGGGGCAATACCTCCTTGGCGCTACTTACCAACTGCTTCACCAAGTAGCGACCCAGCTATCGGCCGGCTAGCCCATCGGCCATATTGGGGGCCCTTGGTGGTTCGTGCAACTCTGGCTCAACGTCTACACCTCCAAGGCCTTCTTTGGGACTTCTTTTCTCAACCAATCCTTTCCAGCCGATTACACAGAAGACCAGGATCCCATTTATCGCCGATGTGTCTCCATGGGCGAAGTTGCATCGGCTCTTTCTGGTGGCAAGATAACACCCGCTGGACTTAGCCAATGGTTCAAGGGGTTCTATTATGGCTTCACCAAGGAGGCCACTCTCTGGTTCGCATATAATGACGCATCGTCATTCGAGATGCCTTCCAACTTTGATCCGCTTAATGCTTTGGACAATGATGAGTCGAAGGCCATATTCTTATCCGCCATTACCCCTTGTCTGCTACCAACTGGCTTCTCTCTGGGCCGATCGCAACCATCATATGAGTTTTACCATCCATCGGTCGGCTCCCGTCAGCTCGGCCTTGGTCAACTTCCGATCGGCCTATTCTTCATCGACAAACTTCAGGCCCGGGGCAACGTCAACAACGCCCTAGAGTATGATCGGATGCGGACTTTAACAAAATCCCTTCTTCTAGGCACCGCCACCGAGGTGAATGTTTGCACTGCCAATACAAAGCTTTTCGTCCGATGGTGGTCAGAATGGAAGAAACATCTCTTCAGCTTAGCGGCCACCTACTACTGCTCCCGCCTCGATGCCGAGTACATCGAATCCGATGAAGACGTAACACCTGTAAGCTTTAACCATCATCTCCGATCATCTCTCACTCTTAATTTGCAGGCTGCCAACGTCGAGCCCCCAATGACAAGCAACAGTGGTCGGCCGATTCTGTATCAACCCCCATCGGCCACTCCAAACTTGGGGCGCGATGCTCCCTCTCCATCGGCTCTCCTCCAGGCGCCTCGGCCGATAAGACAAAAACGCAAGAAACTGGCGCATCGCCCCTCTCTAAAAAAGCAGAAAACCAATACCGATGTCACGATCGCTACGCCATCTACTCCCCAATCATCATCGGCCCCTCCATCTCCACAGGTACGTGCTAAGTTTTTATATCATTACTTGCTTTTCCATCTTTTTTCATCAATTTTATTTTCAGCTCGAACCATCGGCTCCTGAATCTCAACCTTCTGCTGACATCCCTCCAAGCATTGAGCCGATGGCCTCTCCAGCTGCCCCAATTTCAGCACCAAGTCCTCCAGTCGTCGATGAGACTGCTCCTATCCCATCGCCTGACATCGGCCATCTCGAAGAACAACCTACTCATCCCCCTGAAGCCGATGCCACCCAAGCTGCCGATGTCCTTCCTCAGGTAATCTCTTTATGCCCATACTTCACTTTTAACTCTTTACTGATTCTTTTACCGATGCCAATTTTGCAGTCCCTAGCCGATTTGTTCTCTTTTGACATCGGCAAGTACTTAGAGGTAGAAGAGACCACAGCCACCAGTGCAGTGACCAAACCGTCCTTTCCAGCCGATGTGCGCGACTACTTAACGAGCATCATCAGTCGGCTGGAAAACCCAATTGATGCGCTAGTAGAAGATTGTGGGCCGATTCGGGCAAGACTCACAGAGATTGAACACCATCTGCCCGAAGAACTCATCGACGCACTGACTCCCGCGGCATACCTGGAATGTCACAGATTCAAACTCATCAAGCTTAGACAGCGCATAGCCGATCGTGCTGACCAACAGAAGATAACCGAAGATATCCAAGCCGATCGGCTGTCAGCCCAAATAGAGAAGAAAAAGCTCGATGATATGGTAATCGCCCCACAAGAGCTCCAATCCAAGTTGGACCAACTGAAGAAAAAGAGGCCGATTTGCTGGCAGAACTTGAAAAAGTTCGCAAAGATCTTGAAGCAACAGAATCCCAGCTTATCGGCCTACCGCAAGCTATTCAGGACCAAGAGGCTAAGGTTGCAGCGACGGTGTGTCAAGTCATTCATCGGCGCAAGAATTTGAAGACCATCCCAGGCTCCGATGAAGATGACATCCGTGCTATCAACGAGATTGACCAAATCCGCCTGCGTGCAATCGAAACAATCCAAAGATTTATGTAAATCAATGACCAACGGCCTCCGGAAACATGCTAGACGCGCTGTAATATATCCTGATCGGCTCTGTTGCCTGCTTCTTTCACCCTTGATAATACTTCTGTTTGTTTGATCTAAAGGCGATATCGATTGATATCGGCTATCTTTAGGCGATGCAAAAACATCGGCTTTCTGAACTATTTTAGAAATCGGCTACACTTAACCGATTTAAGAGTTGATCCAAACGCTAGGATAGTATTTCTTGAGATATTTCCCATTAAGTGCTTTAGCAAACTCCGTCTCGTCAAGATCCTCTAACACATAGGCATTACCAGCACACAACGATTAATCCGATAAGGCCCTTCCTAATTAGGCGACCATTTTCAGATTTTACTATCTCTGGACCCAATCGGTAAAATTAATTTCCATACAAGATCTCCCTCGGCAAATGACTTATTCACCACTTTTTTGTTGTAATGCCGAGCTGCCTTAGCCTTGTTTTCCTTGATTCTCTCTAATGCCCTTAACCAATTCTGAGCCAAGTCTTCAAGTTCATCTGTCATTAAGTTATAATAATCATCGGCTATCAATTGATTTTTCAAAGAAATCCTCCTAGAGCCGATGTTAGTCTCCCACGGTAAAACTGCCTCATGTCCATATACTAGTTGGTAAGGCGGCACCCGGGTAGATCCATGACACGCCATCCGATAGGCCCATAATGAATCGGCTAATGTAGTATGCCATCGACGCGGTTGCTCATCAATCTTCCGCTTAATCAACTTGATCAAACTCTTATTAGAAGCTTCTGCCTGTCCATTAGCCTGAGCATAATAAGGCGACGAATTTAATAACTTGATTCCCATACTGGCAGCAAACTGTTGAAACTCATCGGACACAAAGACAGATCCCTGATCAGTAGTTATCGTCTGAGGAATTCCAAACCGATAAATTATATGCTCCTTTACGAACTCGATCGCTTCCTTGGACGTAACTTTCTTCAAAGGAATCGCTTCTACCCACTTGGTAAAATAATCTGTCGCCGCCAATATGAACTTATGTCCCTTACTCGATGGAGGATAAACCTGGCCGATCATGTCAATTCCCCATCCTCTGAACGGCCACGGTTTGATGATAGGATTCATAGCCGACGTTGGCGCTCGCTGTACATTCCCAAATTTCTGACAATCTTGACATCCTTTATAGTACCTGAAGCAATCTTCCAGCATTGTCGGCCAAAAATATCCTACTCTTCTCAGCAACCACTTCATCTTATGAGCCGATTGATGAGTTCCATAAACGCCTTCATGTACCTCGCACATAACCACTTTGGCTTCTTCCAAATCCAGGCATCTAAGCAGAACTCCCTCAAAAGTCCGGTAATATAACTCCCCATCAAGCAGCACATATTTTGTAGCTTTGTATCGAAGTTTTCTAGAAACCGATTGCGACGGATTTTGCAGATAATCTATTATTTCCTTTCTCCAATCATCGGCTTCATCCTGAACGTCATTATCGGCTATCTCAACCTCAACCTGCCTATTCAGCCGATAACCAGAAGCAATCTGTGCAAGATCATTGGCTTCTAAATTCTGCTCCCTGGGAACATGACCTATTGATACCATCTTGAAATCTTTTAACAAATCTGTACACTCCTCATAATATGATCTCAAAACATCATCTCTGCACTCATATTCCCCAGACAACTGCTTGATCACCAACAAAGAATCACCAACGATCTCTATGATATCGGCTCCTATCTCCTTTAAGAGTTGAAGTCCTTTCAGCACCGCCTCGTATTCTGCCTGATTGTTAGTCCGATAAGGTTTAATTGTAAAAGCAAACTCAAAACTTGCCCCCCGAGGCGATATAATAACCAAGCCGATACCAGATCCATGCTTGCAAACCGATCCATCAAAAAACAAAGTCCATGGGATCGGCTTCACATAATCTTCGTAAGCCCCTCTATGCTGTACAATGAAATCGGCCACTGCCTATCCCTTGATTGCTTTAGCCGATTCATATCTCAAGTCGAACTCTGTCGAAGCAAAAATCCATTTACCAACTCGCCCTTTCAAGACTGGAGCCGACAACATATATTTCACCACATCGGCCTTGCAAACCACTGTACACTCAGCCGATAGGATATAATGCCTTAACTTTGTACATGAGAAATATAAACAGAGGCATAATTTCTCCACCGCAGGATATCTTGTTTCAGCATCCAAAAGCCTTCTGCTTAGATAAAACACAACTCGCTCCTTCCCTTCAAATTCCTGTATCAAAACAGACCCGATGGATTTCTCATCGGCTGATAAGTACAACTTGAACGGCACTCCTTTCTGCGGCGGAATTAAAATAGGTGGGGAACTCAGATAGTTCTTGATCTCATCGAATGCCTCCTGCTGCGTTGCCCCCCACACAAACTCTTGATCGGCTTTCAACTTCAATAATGGAGTAAAAGACTCAATTCTCCCTGACAAATTTGATATAAATCTCCTCACAAAATTAATCTTGCCGATCAATGACTGCAACTCTGTCTTATTGCTTGGTGGCTCTGTAGTCTTAATGGCTCTGATGCTTCGTTGACTAACTTCAATTCCTCGCTCATGAACCATAAAACCCAAAAACTGCCCAGCCGATACGCCAAAAGCGCATTTATTGGGATTCATCCTAAGTCCGTATTTCTTGGCCCTTTCCAGCACTTTTCGCAAATCGGTTATATGGCTTCCCTCACTTTTAGACTTAACCACCACATCGTCATTGTAAATTTCCACTAACAAGCTGATGAGATCATGAAATATATAATTCATCGCTCTCTGATAAGTCGCACCGGCACTTTTCAATCCAAAAGTCATCACTACCCACTCATACAAACCGATAGCTCCAGGACACCGAAACGCAGTCTTATGTATATCTTCTTCAGCCATAAAAATCTGATTGTATCCTGCATTGCCGTCCATGAAGCTGATAATCTTGTGGCCTGATGCTGCGTCCACCAATAAATCTGCTATCGGCATTGGGTACTCATCCCTAGGGGTAGCTTTATTCAGATCCCGGAAATCAATACATATCCTTAATTTTCCGTTTTTCTTTTCCACCGGGACGATATTAGAAACCCACTCAGCATATCGGCACGGCCTTATAAACTTGGCATCATATAACCTTGTAATTTCCGCTTTGATTGGCTCATATAACTCCGCCTTAAACCTCCTTGGAGCCTGTTTGAACGGCTGATATCCTGGTTTAATGGGTAGCCGATGCTCAACAATTGATCGGCTTAATCCTGGCATCTCATGGTACTCCCAAGCGAAACAATCCCGATACTCCTTCAACAGTGTTATCAATTCTTCTCGAAGTTCAGGACACAACTTTTCTCTTATGTACGTCGGCCTTGACTTATCTCCTAGTCCTATGTCGATCTCCTCTAAATCATCGGCCGACGTAAACCCCTGTCCTAGTTTCCCCTCAAAATCTTCAATGGAGCCCATCAGAGTAACAATTCAGAGCCGACTTGCTGAATCGGCTGTATCCCCTGGCTGGTGACGTTGAGAAAATCTCCCTCCCATATTTTCCCAGACAGGCAATCAACACCATTTGCTTCCCAGACTGGCAAATCGGTCATTGCAATGTTGGTTGACCGATCTGCTAGGACCACCTCGACTTGATCTCCCTGCCACTGTATCAAACATTGATGCATCATCGAGGGCACGCAACAGTTTGCATGGATCCAATCCCTACCGAGAAGAAGACTATATGACCCCTTTCCGTCGATGAGGAAAAACGTGCTAGGTAATGTCTTATTACCCACTATCAACTCCACGTTTAATACACCTTTCGCCTCTGATGAATTCCCACCGAAGTCCTTTAGCACCATATTTGTCTTGATCAAATCTTTGGCAGTCTTCCCCAATTTCCGAAATGCAGCATGAGGCATGAGATTAACAGTTGCTTCCCCATCAACTAGCATCTTCATCATCGGCTTCCCATTCACATAACCCTTGATATATAATGGCTTTAGGTGCCGATGCTCTGACTCTTCAGGTTTATCAAACACGGCCTGATTGGGTTGCAATGTTAACTGAGCGAATACTTCTTCATGGCCTTCCTCATCCGACGAAAGTGCTTTATATTCCCGAGGCAAAAAGAACACCATATTTATTGGAGCCGATGGATCTTCATCGTCTTTCCTCTTCACTCCCCATACTTGTTTGGTCCTTTTGTGACGATGATCGGCTTCCTCTTGATCTTGCCTCTGCTCTTCCTGTTGCTCTCGGTGTCGTAATCGCTGTGCCCTTCTCTTCTGATTCTTCGTGAATATTCCGCTAGGACACCACTGAGGATTTTGGATCTGCTTTTCGTGTACTTCCTCTTCATCATTCTCTTCAAAGAATTCTTCATGGATCGGCCCTAATCGGCTATGAACCGATACCCTTTTCCCAAGCGGCCGATCCTGCGAAAACCTTTCCCGCTGATCATGCCGATTCCCCATATTATTGCACTTGGGGCAATCTTCAATCGATGGCAGTCTCATCCCTTGATCCCAGCAGAATCGGAAGAACGGGCAATTCCAATGCGGATTGTATCTTTCTGGCTCAATCCTCTGTTCCTCATACCTTGAATATTTTTCTATCATATCCGATGAAGTAATCCTTGATTTATACCACTGATGCCTTCCTTCATCGGCCTGAGCCCTTGACGATGATTCTGCATAGACCATATTTACGGGGAACGGGTGCCCATCAATCTTCATCAGCTTCTTATCTTCGAATTTGATTCTTCCCTGCTCAACAGCAGATTGAATTTGTTGCCGAAAAACTTTGCACTCATTAGTATGATGCGATATAGTATTGTGCCACTTGCAATATCTTTTCTTCTTTAGTTCTTCGGCTGATGGAATCACGTGGTTTGGCGGAAGTTGTATCTGTTTCTCTTGTAGCAACAAGTCGAAGATTTTATCGGTTTTATTGACGTCGAAATCGTAACGCTCCTCCTTGCCGATATCCTTGACCCATGGGCATGATACTGATTTCTTGTTCCTAGCCCACTCCGCCAATCCAACCTCAGCATCGGATCCCTCATCGTCTGAGTCCGATAAATAAACCTGTACCTGAGCCACCCTTCTTTGATATTTATCCTTTTTCGCCTCTTGAAATCGGCTTTCATGAGCCGATACCTTCTGTACCAGGTGCGCCAAGGACTCGAATTCTTGTGATGAAAATCTCTCCTTAATCGGCGCCAAGAGACCCTGGAAAGCCAGATCGGCTAGATGCCCATTGCTCAGGTTCAGACTGTAACATCGGTTCCTGATGTCCCAAAATCGCTGAACATATTCCGGTACTGTCTCGTCTGGTCGCTGTCTAACCGATGTCAGATCCGTCAGTCTCAACTCATGAATTCTAGCAAAGAAATATTTGTGAAACTGTTTTTCCAGATCGGTCCATCCCCGAAGGGAATTCGGTGGTAATGAAGAGAACCATGTAAAAGCCGATCCAGATAGTGACAAGGGGAAAAACCTAACCCTCAGAGCCTCTTCAGCCGATGCTTCTCCGCACTGTGCCAGGAATCGGCTGACGTGTTCTACTGTAGATGTACTGTCTTGCCCTGAGAACTTAGAGAAATCTGGGACCCTGTATCGGTGTGGTAACGGAACCCTATCGAACCACTCAGGATACAGATGCCGATACATAAATGTCTGCTCCTTGGGCTTGATCCCGAACTGCTCCCTTACTATTTCTGCAACCCTTGTTGATAGATCTTCTTCCCTCAGGTTGTCCTGTTGATATTGTATCGGTGGAGTTGGTTGCCGATTCTGTCTAGGATATTCCCTCTGGTAAGTACCTAGATCGGCAATGCCACCTGGATAATTCTGTTGATATCCCCCATAATAGGCAGATCGATGGTATCCAGCAGGAATATCCTGTTGCCCCCCAGCCTGGTTCTATGTAAACAGGTTTTCTGGTATGTCTCTGCTGACGTTGTAAGCAACTTGATTTGGTTCAACCTTTGGTGGGAGGTAAACAGGACCTCGAGTAGGCCCTTGAAGAATTGATCCATCCACCGTCTTCTTTATGAGATTATGAAGTGTGTTCACCAGAACCCCGGATTGATTGATGAGCGCGTGATGAACTGCTTCATTCACCACCTCCTGTAAGGGTTTTACCGGTGGACTTTCAGGTGGTGTGCGGCTCGATTCACCAAACAGAACTGGTTTTGGAAATTGCGTCTTCTGAATCGGCCCTTGCCTTGTCATGCTGAAGGATTCTAAGCACAGCTTCTGAAAATTGGCCATAGTTTGCTCAACTTGCTGTTTTTGTTTGTCTGTTAAATCTTCCATGCTGACCAGAATTACGTTGTCTGTCTTGATCTCTTTCCCGACCATGTTGTAATTCCGATCGAGACTTGGTGTTGAAACTTCGCGTCCCACCAGGCGTGCCAAAAACGTGTTGACGCCGAAAACCGCCGGGGCCGTTCGGCGCCTTGGAGACACGCGAAGGCCTGGGAGATTTGCTTCACTCCAGTGCAGGTCCTAAAATTTTGAGGTTCGTAGG
Source organism: Oryza meyeriana var. granulata (assembly GCA_003991445.1). Lineage (NCBI taxonomy): Eukaryota > Viridiplantae > Streptophyta > Magnoliopsida > Poales > Poaceae > Oryza > Oryza meyeriana. The sequence goes on along the minus strand of RYFJ01000812.1, from coordinate 5,556 downwards.
CGTGCCAGTCAATTTGACCCTGCAATTGACAAGGAAAGAAAATATTAGATTTATGAGCCAATCGGCTAGAAGCTGATCTGGACTCGTCTCATCAGCCAATAGCCGATATGCACTGTACCACTTATACACCGGCTGGAAGCCGATGATGGCATGAAGCAATAGCATAATAACAAACAAATATTAAACTAGCCGATCATTGAAGGGATGCTCAAAAATCGGTTGTAAACTGATGAAATAAGTAAGCAGAATGCACAAATAAATAGATTAAGTAAACTCCAGCCGATTATGTTTAAAGTTACTAGTGTCGCCACAAAGATATTGCCCACACCCATGCTCGGGCCCTTGCTCGTGCCCGTGCCCGGATCTTCATTCGCTGTCCGTGCCCGTGCCCGGGTTCTCACCTATGCTCATGCCCGAGTCCTTGTCTGAGGTCGTGCCCGTGCCCGGGTCCTCGCTTGTACCCGTGCCCGGGTCCTTGCACACTGATCGTGCCTGGGAACTTACCTGAGCTCGCGCTCGGATCGGCAGAGTAAACTAATTGGCAAGCCCTTAGCCGATCGTAATAGTAATGCAAGCAAGTGTATAACAAAACAAGCAGTATAATCGGTTGTATTTAAAAGATAACTCATCGGCTAAGCACTCCGATAAGAACACCGCATGAAACCCATCGGCTTATTAAGAATAAAGTTATTATCATCAGTCTAGTAGATCGGACCCAACCGTTGCAGCACAGACTGATGATGATAAGAAAACCTCGATAGGCCGATAGATCTGATGCGATTGTGATGTAAAATATGATAACTTATCGGCTATACACCCCGATAAGACGCCTGCGCACAAAATATCAACCTAGCAGGAACGATTTATCACTGGCAGTTTAGTAGGTCGAACCCAACCGATGCAGCACAAACTGTGGATAAACCGCTCCCAGTAAGCCGATATGATCTATGCACGCGTGATGTGATATACCTAGTCAATCTATGAGATCAAACTGAATTGATGCAGCCATAGACAAAATAAATATATCGTGGTAAGCCGACTACCATAAACCGACTAGAATATTGGACCTAACTGAGGAAGTCCTAGTCGATAGATAGCCGGGGTGACGAGACTTACCCTCTCGCAGGAGGTCGAACTTAACCGATGCAGCCCGGCTCGAGAAGCAAGAACCTGTCGAAAGGGTGGCGATGCGCTGAATTTGTATTGATCGAGAGATGTTCTTTACACAGCACCCGGGCATACGTATTTATACCCCGAGTTGACATGAGTCCTTATTGGACACGGTACATGATTTCCTAATTACAATAGAAAACACTAATAAGACCCGACCGGACACGAGGTCAGCTTTCCTAAAGATAAGCACTTGCCTAATTAATAGTTACAGTAATTAATCGCCATACTAGGTCTTCACGGCTCCTTCCCGGATTCGGTCCCTTCTGGATCAATCTCCGCTAATTGACTGCATTGTTCTCCTTGACCGAATCTGATACAGGGCCTTACCAAATTTTGGCGTTAACACATGGACCCTTTCGACCCCTCCGAAACTCCTCTTGTCGGGACCGGACTCGACCCCTAATAGGAAGAGGTGCTCGTCACCTTCCTCCAGGTGAACAGGGATATCTTTGCTTAGAAACCTTCCGACATGCCTAGTGTACCAAGGGAGGTGATCGAGCATTCCCTCAACGTCAAGCCAGACGCCAAGCCAGTCAAACAATAGCTACAGCACTTCGCACAGGACCGTAAAGATGCTATTCGGGGGGAGATAACCAAGCTCCTGGCAGCCGGGTTCATCAAAGAGGTCTACCACCCGAATTGGCTAGCAAACCCTGTCTTGGTCCAGAAAAATAACAGTAAATGACGCATGTGCATCGACTACACGACTTGAATAAGGCGTGCCCCAAAGATCCATTCGGTCTACCTAGAATAGATCAGGTGGTGGATTCAACTACGGGGTGCGAACTTCTCAGCTTTCTCGCTTGTTAGTCGGGATATCACCAAATCAGCTCGAAGGAGGACTGCCTAAAAACTTCTTTCATCACGCCGTTTGGAGCATACTGCTATATCACTATGCTGTTCGGGTTGAAAAATGCTAGAGCAACGTATCAACGAGCAATTCAACGGTGTTTACACACTCAACTTGGGCGCAACGTGGAGGCGTATGTCGATGACGTGGTGATCAAGACAAAGTCCAAAGAAGACCTCATCACTGACTTGGAAGAAACTTTCCAGAGCCTTTGGAGATTCAAGATGAGGTTGAACCCGGAAAAATGCGCCTTCGGTGTACCATCTGGAAAGCTACTCGGCTTCATCATATCGCATCGAGGCATCGAGGCCAATCCAGAGAAAATCAACGCTATTATGAACATGGCACCCACAACTAGCTAGAAGGACGTCCAGAAGCTGACAGGCTGCATGGTGGTACTCAGCCGATTCATCTCCCGACTTGGTGAACGGGGCATGCCCTTTTTTAAACTACTGAAGAAAGCGGATAATTTTCAATGGACACCTGAAGCCCAGCAAGCCTTCGAAGACTTCAAAAAATTTCTCACATCACCACTAGTGTTGGTGTCACCTATGCCCTAGGAACAACTAATGTTATACTTGGCGTCAACCACTCAGGTAGTTAGCACGGTGCTGGTAGTCAAGCGATCAGAGCCAGGTCATTATAGAAAATTCAACGGCCATTCTACTTCATCAGCGAGGTACTAGCCGACTTCAAGATGAGATATCCTCAAGTCCAGAAGCTGTTATATGGCCTACTCATCACTGTCCGGAAGTTGGTGCACTATTTTCAGTCGCATCAAGTAACTGTTATTACATCGTATCCACTCGGGGACGTCCTATACAACCACGAGGCCACCGGCCGAATCGCTAAATGGGTGCTCGACTTGATGGCGTTCGACATCACCTTTCAGCCACGGACAGCAATCAAATTTCAAGTTCTAGCCGACTTCGTGGTCAAGTGGACAGAAGTCCAAACGACTACAACAACGGCAAACTAGAGTACTGGACAATGTACTTCGACGGTTCTTTACGAATCGGCGGCATAGGGCTGGTGTTGTGATGACATCACCCACCGGCGAAAAACTCAAATATGTTCTCCAAATTCACTTTCCGGCTTCCCACAATATCGCCGAGTACGAAGCACTCATCCACGGGCTCCGCATTGCCATTTCACTCGGCATCCGTCGACTGGTCGTGCGCGGGGATTCTCAACTCGTGGTTAGCCAAGTTATGAAAGACTAGACATGTCTTGACTATAATATGGCATCATATTGTCAGAAGGTCCAAAAGCTGGAAAACAAGTTCGACGGGCTAGAGATAACTCATGTATTATGACAATATAACGAAGCCGCAAACGAATTGGCCAACATGGGATCCAAACGAGAAGTGGTCCCGACTGGGATTTTCGTTGAGCAATTATTGGAACCATCAGTCAAGAAGAAACTAGTGCTTGAACAGTCGGGGGCTGAACCTACCCCGGCAACAAATGAAGTGCTAATAATCCCTCAGGATTGGCAGACTCCGGTTCTAAAATTCCTCTTGGACGACGAACTCCTAGAAGATCACAGTGAAGCCGAATGGATCAAACGTTGAAACAAATGTTTTCTTGTAGTTGGGGAAGACCTGTACTGTCGAAGCGCATCCGTAGTCCTCATGCGCTGCGTCACACCCGAGGAGAGCAAGAAGATTCTGTAATCGATCCACTCAGGCATTTGTGGCAACCAGCCACATCCAGGACGTTAGTCGAAAAGGCTTATAGGCAGGGTTTTTTCTGGCCGACTGCAGTAACAGATGCTAAAGACATAGTTTGCACATGAGAGGGATGCCAATTCTATGCAAGACAAACATATTTTCTAGCTCAAGAACTTCAAACAATTCCAATCTCTTGGCCCTTTGCAATTTGGGGGCTTGACATGGTCGGGCTGTTCAAAAAAGCGCTAGGAGGGTTCACACACTTGTTCGTCACAGTGGATAAATTCACAAATTGGATTGAGGCAAAACCCGTTGCTACCATAACAGTGGCACGAGCAAAGGACTTTATCATGAGTATCTTATACCGATTTGGGGTTCCTAACCGTATCATAACGGACAACGGTACTCAGTTCACGGGCGGCGTATTTCAAGATTTCTGTAACGACTTTGGCATCAAGATTTGTTATGCTTCTGTGGCACACCCATGAAGTAAGAGGTAGGTCGAGCATGCTAATGGCATGGTCTTACAAGGTATCAAGGCTAAGGTGTTCGACTGATTACAACCATATACAGGGCGGTGGGTACAAGAACACCCATCCTTTTCTGGTCTCTAAGAACCATGGTTAGTCGGCAATAGGGCAATCCCCTTTCTTCCAGTCTATGTGCTAGGCTGTTACAACGAGTGAGTATTGGCTCTCTGGAGTTCAGGTCCACTAGAAGACAAATCAAACGAGCCCAATTGTCGAATTCGATCAGTTGGAGGGAAGCGAGGGAATCGCATATCTAGTTGGCAAGGATCTTCAAGGTCTGTGTCATTATCACAGCAATTCCGTGTTCTGCGCCTTTTTGTGGGAGATCCGTCTTGATCAAAAATACAACCACCAAAACAGGCATAAACTATCCCCTCTGTGGGAAGGTCTGGCTCTTATCATTGAGGGACACGTCCGGCCACCTACCGACTGAAACTGAAACGCGCCTCATCAGCAACTCATGGGAATTTAGAACAGCTAATGTCCTTTTCTATTACTTGATTTTGATTCCTCTTTAATATGACAAAGTTTTTTCTCGACTCACTACATCGCTTATTTCAAAGCCGCATATGTGAGTCGGGGGCGCATATATTGCCTTGTAATAAAATACGAGCTTGTTATAAAGTTATGAAGTTTTACATGATTTGCTAATTGCCCGAGTATACTTTTAAAAATGAATGTTTTTTTTTTTCTTAAGTTCCTATTGATCTACTTGCACAGATACATATTGGGTGAAGCTAATGACAACTAAGAATAAGCCAAGTACCGCAGCATTTACAAGATATATACGATCTTCACCAAATTATTATACACTGGACGCATATGTTTTGGTTTCTACATACCCAGGTCTTTTGCAATTGCCTTTGCAGTTGCCGCCTGCTAATCAACTCCAGTGCCTCTTGGGTGTTGTCTCTCGGCCAAAACCCTACCGATGCCCTCGATATCTATCTAGTGGTAAATCATTGGTATAGCAAGGGTGTTGGCAAACATCGACAGGACACGCTCACGAGTACTTTTTAATATGCTCTGGGCTCCGCTAAGGCATGCCTGCACTGGAAGATGGATTGAGCTGGTTCAGCATGGTGAGGTTCCATAATTCCAGGACCTTTCACGATCCGACGAGGATCTCCGTGACTCCTTACAATCTTGATCTCCTTTGCAAAGGTGCGTTAAATTGTGCCTGGGTATGGCTTTTGATGTTGTTCAGATGCATCAACAGTATACTTGACAAGACATGCAGTCGGAGCAACAAGAGATACGGTAGCTCAGTTAAGCAGTATTCTTCTTTAGGCCCCTAAAGACTACTAGCATAGTAGGCACCTCCACCTTG